>JAAFCE010009126.1:3651155-3667405 GCA_013389805.1 Trigoniulus corallinus
TTTGTTGGTGTTTTAGGGCCCTTCAACTACAAGGTCATTAGAGCCCCGTCCACTGTGTAGTTCTGATGCAGAAACTGCACAGACACTACACAAATGCGACGATTTTTGAATACTAACGGTACCCAGTTTTTCCAAGCGGCCACCCATGTTAGCACTAGCAGGGGTTGCGCTGCTTAACTTCAGCGATCAGACGAGAACTGGTGTGTCCAACGCAATTGGCCGCTCCCCCGATCCTGCCAAAGGTGGGAAAAGGGTTAGGACTTGCTTTGCTCTTAATTGAAGTAGCTCTTGATTGAACCTAATGTCGGGCCCCCTCCTCCTTCTGATCTCTTGGGCTGAAGTCAAATAGGAATTGGTAAAATGTTCGACATTGATTCATGTCCTAAGTTTGTGCTGCGATTCAACTGTAGTAGAAAGGGGGGAGAGGTGTCAAGTACTGCCATTTTTATCACTTTTGAAATCGTAAATTTCGTTAACGATGCTGAGAAAATGCACTTTGCTCCTGTTTTTCCTTGGAGCCCCCTAAAACGATCTCAGAAGTCGACACCTTGAGCATCTCATTTAGTAGGGAGAGGGAGAAGATGGGCAGAATAAAAAAACATAAAAGAAATGTAGAGGGTGTTGGTGTAAGTAAGGGGGAGGGTGGATGTGTAAGTAACAAAAAAAAAAGAGGTGTGTAATCTTAGAATAACCCCCAAACTGCTCATAAATCGTCATCTCTTAGATCTCTTTCTTTTCCCCGTGACTTTTCATCTTATTAAGAAAGGGACCCAGAGCGCCGTTGAAGTAACCGTCTTTGTGTAATCTAAGATGATATTATTTCAGTGAAAATTTATTTGAAAGGTGCATGGTGTGGGACCTGAGGAAATGAAATACTTACCGAGTTCAATCGCCTCGTTTCAGAGTGAGAGACGGCACCGAGGGGGCCACCCTTTGTGAAATATCTCCATTTTGTGCGCATTGAAATAGTCGTTAGCGTAATTTGTGAATGGTCCTGCCTGATTTATCGTAGGATTTATCGTAGGACCTCTTGGTTCTTCGGTCGGTGTCTCGTGCTTCATCGGCACGTGCTTTCTTCGGTGACTATGACGACGATGAAGACGCGCATTCCTGTATCCATGGAGACGAGAAGGGCGTCCTTTTGAAATAGAAATGTGCAGGTCTCTCCATTTGCAGCGTATAGAGGTCACGGTGTCTGTTTCACCTTGGAGTGTCTTTACCATCCTCTTGGACGGTCCTCTGAAGAAACTATTACCGTAGTGCAATATCCGGGGAAACTGTGATGACATTAACTTGTGTTTGGAATTTGTTTCAAGTTGTGTATGGTAGTAGTAAATATACGAAACCAGGAATTTATCCTTTGACATTCACGATTAAATTGCGTTTTTTTTTACCCCATCATCGCTGTAGTCGGCCGGTGAAGTACAGTAACATAATGAAAGCTTATAGCTGCGTCCCCATTCCACATTCTGCCCTTTTGGTTCCCCTTCTCACTCCTTCATCTCCTTCCTTGTTCTTATCCCTCTCTTCTTCATTCTTGAATCTCTCTATGCGCGTGTGATGAGAGTTCAAGCTACAAAAAAATGTCTGTAAAATTCAATTTAACTTGAGGGTGGGAGGAAGGGGTTATGTAGAGTAGTATTTCGTTTTTGAGAGGACAATATCATGAAGTGATAAAGTGAATGCCTTCTCCCCCCCCTTCCCTCTCAAAAACAAGTCCTGGCTGAAGTGTGTTAAATCATTTTCTTACAGAACCGACGCCAACTTGTCGACCTCCTTCAAAAAACGCCCTCTACTATCATTCATCATTCCTTACCACCTCTCCCCTCTCCTTTTTTTCCGCCTTTGGCAAGGTCGGGTATCCATTTGTCCTGGGAAATTATTGGACACTACTGTATATTGGAAATAAAGTGGCCCGGTGTGGTGGGCAATGTCATCTGCACGTATAAAACCCTTTACTACATGGAATGCGTAGTTCTGCAAAACTTCCAGGTATAGAAACTCGCTCCTTGGTGTGGGTGGAGGAAAAGTATCCTAACGAATCAAAATAGGCCGGATATAAATAAGTATAGGGGGGTCGCAGCATTAATTTGGCAGCCGGCTGCCTCAAAATGCCGTTCAATTGATCGCTTATGTATTCTAATGGGACAAACCTGAGTATCCGACCCTACCATCGATCCCCTACACTAGGGAATTTTGCGTCATCTTCCTAGAGAGGGTTCTTTTACGTGCAAATTATATCGTCACCACACGGTAGGGTACTGGCTTAACTTCCCATCGGACGGAAGGCGCACTCCGCGTCTCTCTCTTTCTCGCCCGAAAGAATGTTTTGTGGGTTTTTTAGGGCCCTTCAACTACCAGGTCATTAGAGCCCTGTCCACTGCATAGTTCTGATGCATAGATTGCACAGACACTACTCTAATGCGACGATTGTTGTTTGTTTGTGGTGTTTTAGGGCCCTTCAACTACAAGGTCATTAGAGCCCCGTCCACAGTGTAGTTTTGATGCAGGGACTGCACAGACACTACACTAATGCGACGATGCGGCCGTACCCAGTTTTCCCAAGCGGCCATCCATGTCAGTAGTAACTGGAGTTGCGTTGCTTAACTTCAGTGATCAGACGAGAACTGGTGTGTCCAACGCAATTTACCGCTGCTAATGTGACGATGTTTGGGTATTAGCGGTGCCCAGGTTTCCCAAGCCACCACCCGTGTTAGTACTATCAAGGATTGCGTTGCCATTGCGTAACTTCAGTGATCAGACGAGAACTGGTGTGTCCAACACAATACAGCCACTCCCGACTGGAAGAAGCCATCCCACCTTGATCCAGTAACGAACCTGGAACTGCTAAGGCAGTAGTGGAGCGCTCCACCCCTTAAGCCACCGAGCTGGGTTTTGTTTTGTGTTTTAGGGCCCTTAAACTGCAAAGTCATTAGAACCTCGTCCAATGCATAGTTCTAATGCAGAGACTGGACAGACACTATACTATGTTTGTTACACCAACGGGTGGGGGAGTCGGCCAAGCACCAATAACGGGCCGAACCCTGTGGAGGCTGCTCGCTGCTGAGGGGGAGGTAGGAGAGTAAAAGGAAGGAGCGGAGAAATTAGCAGTACCCAGTGTTCCGAACCAACCACCATTGTTGGTGTATTAAATTGGGTTGCGTTGCTTACCTTAGGTGATCAGACGAGAACTGGTGTACCCAACACAATACAGCCATTGCATTGGACACACGAGCTCTCGTCTGATCACTGAAGTTAAGCAGCGCAACCCCAGCTAGTACTGACATGGGTGGCCGCTTGGGAAAACTGGGTACCGCTAAGTATCCAAAAATCGTTGCATTAGTGTAGCGTCTGTGCAGTTTCTGCATCAGAACTACACAGTGGACGGGGCTCTAATGACCTTAGTAGTTGAAAGGCCCTAAAACACTAACAAACAACAACACAATACAGCCGGTCCCAACCGAAAAAAGAAGTCTTCTCACGTCGATCCAGTAACGAACGTGGAGGCACTGACATAGTAGTGGAGCGCGCCACCTTTTAGGCCACCCAGCCGGGAATAAAGATATAGTGGAGTGGATGAGAAGGATTTCATTTTCAAGGGCAGGCAATAAAAAATGTTGATAATGGAGAGATATTAAAAATGAAATTGGGCGCGAAAGGAATGCATTGAGTGAAATTCATTCCTAACTAAATAAAATAACTTCTGGTTTTGAATGAAAAGTTGAGGCGATGAATAGGCAGGCGATTGAAAGCCTCTTATTGTTTTTAATAAACATTTTGTTCATTATAATTTTTATTTCCGGTCGAAATCTCACCAACTTTGATATATATTTATATCAAGAATTAATAATTATACTGTACTAATATATGAATAATATCTTCTTTACCAACTTGAAATATGAAATTTTTCGTCTTTGGGACCCTTGCCACGTCTCCCCTCCTCCTCCTCCTCCTCCTCTTCACATCTCTTCTCCATTGCAGGTTTGAGCCTTAAGTCATGTGTTGTCTGTTCTGAGCTCAATTTCACTTTCTTTTGTGTCTTTTTTAAGGCAGCAGCTTTTACTCTAATGAACAAGAGGTGATCTAAGATGTTGAATTAAGGGGACGGAAAGGGGTGTGTTAAGGGGACCTGTAGAAGGAAAGAAAGAGAAGGAGGGAACAGGCCGTAGAGGAATGGATCTGACATCGTTTAGTTGCAAATGTTGGTGTATGAAGAGAAGTAGAGAGAGAGAGAGTGTGGGGGGGGGAGAGTGAGAGAGGGAGAGGATGAGAGAGGTGGGGGAGAACAGGCACCCAACACAGAAATGTTGATGTGTGTGTGTATGTATATTTTATATTGAAATCATTGACGTATTAAAAGGAGTCATTACTTTTCAACCGGTAGTACTTTTTTCCCCCTGAATAAAGATCTACTGAAGTGAATGAACTTAATGAAATCCTAAGTCGAAATGAAATTTAGTGTGGAAAATTTAAAACACCTTCGAGATGTTCGTTGTATTTGCATAACTTGTTTTCTGTAGGAGAAGGGGAGGAAGTAAGGAGAAGGGGTAAGGAGGGAATTCGTGAGGGGGAAGGTAGGAATGAGAGGGGTGTAGTACTTGTAAAGAAATGAATACAGGCAGTGATGAACAAACGAGAAAGAGAGAGAGAGAGACATTATTGAGCTAGGTAAGGTACACGGATAATGTAGAGAGTGGACGTATTTTTGGTCCCCCCCCCCCACCTCCTTTTCCGCCTCTCCTCCATTTCACGTTTTCTTTAACTTTTTTATTTGTATAGTTTATTTCAACAATCCTTATTTTGATAGTACGTGAATTGCCCTTGTGAATCGTCATTGTTTTGGTGTAAATAGCGCGCGAAATACCGCACGTGAGACTTGGGTAAATGGCGCGAAGGAGCACGTGAGACAAAATTCTATTTGATTTTCTTTTATACCTCCCTCCCTCCCTCGTGGTGCATTCGATTTCTGTACTCCACGTGGTGGATATTCTTTTTCACCTTGGCCTTCAATAATCTGGCACATGCCACGTGAAGCACGTGCTGATGCGAAAGTGATGATGATAGTGCGGTTTTTTTTGTTGGCCAGCACTGGGACAGGAATCACCATTGTTGACCCGTCTTCAGTTTATGATACTGGGTTTAATTTATTGTCCGGTTTCTTTGTCGAGTTGCGTGCCTATCTACTGTATACACGGTATAATACCGCAAACCTGTTGCATCTCCTGTTGCATGTCCTCTCCCTCCCCCCCAAAGTTATGTAACGTTCGAGTCCGGCACACCGTAATGCAGTTACTGAACGCCTTAAACAAACTCGTAACCCTGTGCAGCCAGGTTGAGTTGGACGCACCAGTTCCCTTGAGATCACTGAAGTTAAGCATCGCAAGCCCACGTCAATACCAACTTGGGTGGTTGGTAAAGAATGATGGGTGCTGCAAATTAAACCTCTCCTTTCACCTACCTACTCATCTCCCGCGGGCAGCCTCCTAAGGGTTCGTCCTGTTATGGCTGCCTGGCTTACTCCCCAACCCACAAAGTAATCCTGCCATGGCAGGTTCAGGCACAGCCGTAACGGGGGTACTTTCGCTTGCCCGGAACCCAATAATGACAAAAAACTTAAACTTTTTGCGCCCAAAACCCAGTTGCGCCCGTGGCGGCCGCCTTCTTCGCCACGCCCTAGTTACGGCCCTGGGGTCAGGTAACCATCCGTTTTACTTTGTGGTATTAGCTTATTTCCACTGTAAAATTGTTCCCTTCCCACTCTCCCATGTTAACCCTACCCTTTTTTTCCCCGCGGGTCACCTCATTAGGGATCACTGTTATGACGGCTTGGCTATTACCCCCAACCCAAATAGTTAATAAATTCAAATTATCTGAATGGGCACGCGGGTTGTATATTGGACGATGTTTTTTTCCTCAGCCGGCTGCCGACCAAAGCTGCAACCCCTATGCTTATTTTTCGTCTGTCCAGTCTTCGGTGGGGCACATGATTGGGGAATTCCACCGACGCTAAGGGATGAGCTTCATACACCTCGAGAGTGTTCTTTCACGTACCAATTGACATCGTACACCACACGGGATCTCAGTTTTGCTTCTCATCTGAAGGAAGGCGCACCCGAAGCCGAGGCTTCTCTCTCTCTCTCTCTCGGTAAAGCCAACCCACCTCGGTCCAGTATCGAACCTGGAACCACTGATGCAACAAATCGAGCACGCTACCTCCTTGATTTATTGATTTGTTGGTGTTTTAGGGCCCTTCAATTGCAAGGGCCGTCCACTACATAGCTCTAATGCAGAGTCTGCATGGACACTACGCTGTTGCTACGAGTTTTGTGTACTAGAAGTACCCAGTGTTCCCAAGCCACCACCAATGTTAGTACTAGCTGGAGTTGCGTTGCTTAACTTCAGTGATCAGTCGAGAACTGGTGTGTCCAACGCAATACAGCTGCTCCCCGCTACCTCCTGGGCCACCGAGCCAGGTTGCACTTGTCATCTGAAGGAAGACGCACCCGGGGCCTCTCTCTCTCTCTCGTCCAGTAAAGAAGCCAACCCACCTTGATCCAGTATCGAACTTGGAACCACTGTTACCTCCTCCTACTACTGTGTTTTTCCAGTACCGACTTTGGCAAGAAAAAACATGTATTGGATGAATGACGTTCGGAACTGGTATAGTGTAGGTATTTTCCCGCGCCTGTTTCTGAGAGATTAGATTGGCGATTACCCCTTTCATGGTCAGGGAATTTGAAGCCTGAATACCACAGCGGATGATGAGGACGACAGTTTGTAAGTGGTGTGTCCATTTCTTTTTAAAAGTGGACACCGCCGGGTTGTGAAAAGTTGTCACTCTTTGGATGATGGTGGAAGTGGGGTGGCCATGTATGTGACACTGATATGTGTGTCTGTGTGTGACCACGCCCTTTACCTTAGTAGCAGCCTTGTGTACATTGAGTTAGTTTATGGTTTCAGAGAAACCATCTTGGGAGTTGTAATGGTGCAGAATATGAGTTTATATTACCCTTCATTCCTGGAAACATATCGTGTGTATCCATCGTCATCGCCACTCTTGTCACCCTCTTTTTCCTCCTTCTCCTCTCTCGTTCACATTATGCTTTGTATCATCTTGAACATCGCTGTCTCCTCTAGGCAACTTTCTTTCGGGAATTCCTACTTCTCCTCCTCCTCCTAGTCCTCGTTCCCCCATCCCTTCCTCCTTGGTTGTTATAATAGTTAACCGACCGTCTTTTACTTTGGTATCTCCCAGGTGAACTATAGGTTATCAGTGACATTTATGAGTAAACGAGTTAATTGCGGTGTAAAAGTTCCCTTTTGACAGTGGTGGATCCTTTTCAGTTAATTATTCGTCCCTTCTCGCCCTCACTCTACCCCCCCGCCTTTTGCTCATCCTCTGTTTTCTCTCGCTGGTCTCTGCTCAGATATGAGATGTTCCCTGGTGTTTATGACACTTTCGGAGTAACTGTTTACTGGTATTTCTGATAGTAGTAGTTGTGTGGTGTTTCCCTGGAGTTCATTTCACCCTTTCGGCGTCGTCTTCTTGCCCCCTTCCTTGCACCATCTCTCTCTCTCTCTCTCTCTCTCTCTCTCTGTGTGTTGCTATGGGGCAACGGGTGAGTGAATGAGTGTACAGTGAGGGTCGTAGTGGTCATACATGAGATGTCTTGCGAATATTTATTCAGTTCCTTGATGGCGCTTTTGAAACCGCGTTACTGTCTTGAGGGAATTGGACTGTTGTCGCCGTATTTCACCGTTATATCGACTATTTGAGTCCCAAGGAATGGCTCATAAATTGCCGTTAGAGTCTCGAAAGTGCTCCTGAGGAGGACTTTTAGCCGACCTCTGCCACCCGCCTCTTCCACTACTGCCATCATCATCATCATCGGTCGGCACCACCACCACCACCGTCTTTCTATGGATAGGGTGTGCGGAGATGGGGTTCTGGATCAAGTATTTACGAAACCTGGTTGAATCTGACATTTTGAATTACTTCTTTCTTAAGTCGCTAGAGAAATGATAGTCCTAAGAAGGACACGGCCCGTACTGGCAACGCCAAATTATTAGCCTCAGTACATTTGCATAGGTTAATTCTTGTATCTTGATGACAACAATCACCTTCGTTATCAAGTCCTGTTTGCGCATTTATCAGAGGTTAAAGGACAGCAGTACGCTTACGTCAGCCAACTAAGATAACGCCCACCTCTTAGTAGACCTACGTTTCTATTGGATGCCAGGTTAGAAAAAAAGGAGGGGCATGCACACTATGCGACTGCACGTGCAAGTCGAATCTGCGCATTAACAGACGGCAATGCGCTTACGTCAGCCAACTAAGATAACGCCTACCGTTTAGTACTTTTCTATTGGATGGCAGTTTAAGGGAAAGGAGGGGCATGCGCACTATCGGTTGCACGAGCTTCCGCTTCGAGCCACGTGCATTGCACGAGCTAATCTAGATTCTCGTGTTATGATTGGCGCACTCCTACCACCTTGTCAACCAATCCATACGCGTCTTAGCAACCCACGTGCTTTGTGTTCTAACATTGAGTTGTACGACGGTGGGGGCTCATTCATATAATACGGATTGGAGAAATGATAATAAGTGGTTGGTGTCCTGCCTCAGAGGAAGATTATGTAGAAGGAGGGGGGTGTAAGTTGTGTGTTTTTTTTTATCTTGTCCCTGTCCTGTCTCCCCCCCTCTCCACTCATCAGTCTTGCCTCACGGGTAATATTATGTAAATGCTGTAGTCAGTGTAGCACAGGAGATGAAAGAAGCTTATGAATGAGATTTGGAGGGGGTTGACTGGTTGCTGTGTGTCTGTGTATAGGTGGAAAAGCCTCAAATGTCTACGGAATTTTGTTACTTTGCCAAATTATTTTCATTTCACGTGTCATTGCCGACCAACTATTATCTATCCCCGAATGTATCATTTTGTTATGCAAATGAATTGAAAGCGATCGAGCCCCTCTGATCGAATTTGATTTTTCGTGCACCTTCTATGATAATGTCATTCGCCGAAAACTGCATCTAATGTCATAAAAATAGTCGAGCTTCTTATTAGGTTTTCTTATTTCTTTTCTAGTGGCATGTGTGTGTATGTGTGTTACTACTTTATTTTCTGTACGGGGAAAAAAAAATTCGGCAACTAACCCTTCTTCCCCCATCAATATATCCACTTTTTTATCCTTGTCTGTTTCCCCTCTCCTTTTTAAATGACTGCTATGGGATTTTATGTCTTAAAAGAAAGAAAACGACACCAAAATTGCATTTTTCTTTTAAAAGTCTTCAATTTCATCGTTGGGTTTCGCTTCTCGGAATATTTTAGAGAGGAGAGGGTTGAAGAAGAAGGTGACATTAACTCTGTGAGTGTGTAACAAGGAGCAGTCTCTCTCTCTCTCTCTCTCTCTCTCTCTCTCTCTCTCTCTCTCTAAAATCAGTGACCTGCTCTTTTCCAAATCAGCATAAACACATGTTTAGTCACGTGACAAATTGGGCTGTTCGCAAATGTCGGTTTTACGGCTTACGGCCATGTACCGCAGTCAGGTAATTGTAATAGCATTTATCTGCTCTACTACACCTTACCACCCTACTTCTCAACCCTCGTCTCTTCCTATCCAGCCTCTACTTTAATCCTTTTCCCCTCCGTCTTCTTGTAAGTCTGTGACGCTCTTGCTTGCTGATCCATGGCGAGTTCTCGTGAGATCACTGAAGTTATGCAACGCAAGCCCACGTTAGTACCAACATGGGTGGTTGGTAGTGATCGTTAGGTGCTTCAAATGTCCCCTCTCCTACATCCTTTACACCTACCACCTCCTCACCCGCAAGCAGCCTCCTAAAGGTTCATCCTGTTATGGCTGCTTGGCTTACTCCCCCACCCGTTAATGTAACATAGTGTTGTAATGCGTATGGTTCATCATTTTTGGGTAGCAGTCTGAACCCTCTTCTACCTCCTTGTAAAGCAAGCAAAGCAATTCCTAACCCTTTTCCCGCCCATGTTAGGGTCGGGTACCCATCTTATCCTTCTGAATGTACACAAGGGTGATCCATGGGACAGTTTTCCGCAGCCGGTTGCTGACCAAAGCTGTAACCCCTATACTTATTTATCGTCTGTCTACTGTTCGTTGGGGCATTTCACCAACGCCAAGGGGCGAGCTACTGAGCTACTACACCTGAAAATTTTGCCTCATCTACCCGTTGCATAGTAGAGAGGATTCTTTTACGTGGAAAAGCCGTCGTACACCACCACGGGACCTGGGTTTTACTTCGCATCCGAAGGAAGGCGCACTCGGGGCTGCTCTCTCTCTCTCTCATCCGCAAGAAGCTAACCCACCTCGGTCCAGTATAGAACCTAGAATCGCTGACGCAGTTACCGGCGTGCTAGCCACTGAGCCATCGAGGCAGGTCGCTTGCTATACCTGCTTGGTTAATTAAAGTGCCCTGTCGTCCTTATTATTTACTTCAGCCAGCAGTCGTGGTCGGTGGGTGAAATTTAATTGTGTACGACATGAGGAAGAGGGACAGGCTGGAGAGATAGAGCCAGGGGACAGGGCATAGCAAAATCTGCTCAAAGAAGAAATTTATAATTTTTGACATAAAATATTAACAGTTCTGCGAATTTGCATTTCAATGCTGTCCGGCATGCCCACTATTTTAACTTGCGTCGCATTGATGACCATAAATTAATCATACCGTCTGTAATGTATCGCTTTCCATCTTCCCCAACACCGCTTGAGTCACATAAGGTCCCAGACGACTTAAACATCCGACGATTTAACGGTTCAACGGTTACATACAGTACTTGACTTTAGAGTCGGCTGAAGCAGGTTCGATCCCAGTAAAGTCGGGCAGCTTATTTATCTCGGACGAGAAGGAACGAGAAGGCTTCTTCTGTTTTGGTGTTACACCGTTTGTCATGGTGCGGATGGTTTCACCCGGTGTGGCCCGCACCCCCTAGTGACGCCAGTGCTCGTTCACACGCGTGCTTGGATCATTGCGTGAGAGGATTTCTTGATTTCGCGTTGTCCGGTATCTGCTGCTCAAAAGCCTACCGAATGTCATTGCTCCAAAGTCGGCAGCGTCACACAAGCTGTGTGTGATTGCCGATGTTCAGGGGACTGCCCATCGTTAGAGCGTTTATGATTTTTTTATACATGTATAAAATGATTATAGGACCCGCCTCGGTGGTGCAGGAGGTAGCGTGCTCCACTACTACCTCAGTGGTTTCGCGTACAGCTTTGCGCATGCCAAGTTGCGTTGGACACACCAGTTCCCGTGAGATCACTGAAGTTAAGCAACGCAAGCCAACGTCAGTCCCAACATGGGTGATTGGTAAAGAACATTGGGTGCTAAAAATTAGCCCTCTCCTTCGTCCTTTCGCCTACTTCCTCATCTCTCGCGGGCAGCCTCCTAAGGGTTCAACCTGTTATGGCTGCCTGGCTTACTCCCCAACCCACAAAACTAATCCAGTACGATTCGTTGGTGCTTTAAAGCCCTTCATCTACAGTGGTTATTAGAGCCCCGTCTACTGCGTAGTTGTAAAGAATGCAGAGTCTGCATAGATGCTACGCTGTTATTACGATTTTTGGATATTAGAAGAACCCAGTGTCCCCAAGAGGTAACCCATTCTAGTACAAACAGTGGTGTCCAACGCAATACAGCCGCTCCCTCCAGGTTCCATGCTGAATCGAGGTGGGTTGGCTTTTTTCGAGTGTGTGCCTTCCGTCGGATGGGAAGTAAAGCCAGTGCAATACATGATGGTGTGCGATGTCATTTGCACGTAAAAGAACCCTCTCTACTATGCAACGGGTAGATCAGGCAAAATTCTCAGGTGTTGGAGCTCGGTGGAGTGCCCCAACGAGAACAGCAGGCCGACGATAAATAAACATAGGTGTTGCGGCTTTGGTCGACAACCGGAGGCGTAAAAATGCCGTCCAACCGATCGACCATTTGTCCATCCGGAGAGACCAACAGACAAAGATGGGTACTCCACCCGGACATAGACGGGAAAAGGGTTAGTATGGGGCAATTTGTATAAAACGATTATAGACTCTTATATTGCTCCATTTCTGCCTGTCTTTGGTGGAAATATTTAAAGAAGGTGCCTGTTGAAAGAAAAGTCCGCCTCGGTGGCGTAGTGGGTAGCGTGCTCGATAACTGCGTCAATGTTTCTAGGTTCGTTACTGGACCGAGGTTGGTTGGCTTTTTTTCCGGGTGCAAGAGATGCCCCGCGTGTGCCTTCCTTTGGATGAGAAGTAAAAAGAACTCCATGCACTAAACAGAACTCCCTTTGCTATGCAATGGGGTAGATGAGGTAAATTTTCCAGTTGGAGGAGCTCGCCTCCACTCCCTCCTGGCGTTTGGTGGAGGTGGAGTGCACCAACCAACAGTAGACCGATGATAAATTAGGATAGGGGTTGCAGCTTTGGTAGACAATTGGTTGCAGAAAACCGTGCTCCAACATATCACACTTGTGTCCATTCAGAGAGACAAGATGGGTACCCGACCCTCCCATAGGCGGGAAAAGGGTTAAGGGCTGCTGGTTGCTTGCCTGTCGACAGAAAGTGACACCCTGTTTTCTTTGGTTTGTTGGTGACTTAGGGCCCTTCAACTACAAGGTCATTAGAGCACCGTCCACTGCGTAGTTCAAATACAGAGATTGCACAGACACTACACTAATGGGACGAATGTTTTTGGGTATTAGTAGTACGCAGTTTACCCAAGCGGCCGCCAATGCCAGTACTAACTAGGGTAGCGTTGCTTAACTTCAGTGACCAGACAAGAACTGGTGTGTCCAACGCAATAAGCCGCTCTCACCCTGGTGTCGTTGGTTGAAGATGTTGCAGTCACTGATTGCATGTGACCATTGCGGTGAAATTAGCGGGCAAGTAATAGTAATTATGCTGTAAGTGTCCATTTGGCCATCTTTTCGTCCATTTGTAGTAGTGGTAGTGGTAGTAGTAGTAGTAATAATAGTAATAATAGATAAGCTAATCGATAAAGGTGCCATTTTTAGCCGCTGCCATTGATCGTCTTCATACATTTATTTATAAACGCGTTGAATCACACATACTGTATACAAGAGTTATGTAGGTTTGCTTTTCAAACTAGCTGAGGGGTTATTTGTTCCCTTCGTGACCCAAGGTCGACCTACATTCAGTCAATCTAAAAAAAAAAGTAATTATTCATGCTATTTCATGCTGGTGGTGGTGGTAGTGGGGGAAGGAGAGTTGGGGATTTCAGGCGTTACTGTGGTGGACATTGAACATGTAACGACTTGAATGAGTATTGGCGTGTGCTGGAGATGTGCCACATATCGATAGATGGGACCCTGATAAATTGAAAACTACGTGTATTCTTACAAGTGCCCATTGCAAATGGTAGATGTGGAACGACCAATAAGGAGGGGGGGTCACTTTTAATGCATATTTGGAGATAATTCGTCTTTGAATGGTGTATGTGCCAAACTCCTTACCAATTATTTCTTTTTTTTTTTTCAAGAGGTTATGAAAAAATCGAGGTTGTTTTTGTCAAGATCCCTTACATTTTCTCCATGTTTGTAACAATTTTATGCTATTTCCGGTTGGTTACATTTGTGAATTCCCTACCAAATAAACCCCGTTGCTATGCGACTGTATCGACATGTTTAAAGAATTAGAAGGCACAAAAGTCACGTGGAAGTTGGACCACGTGTATACCTAGTTGCACGAGCGTTGCCACGTTCAGTTGTTTTTATTTTGAATCCACATCAGCACCGCCTTTTTTTGTCATCCTCCAATCGTAGTCGCGGGATGATGATGACGAAGCAGCACGTGCTCGCTCTTAGCCACTCCTCAACTATTCTGTTGTGGTCACCAATCCTATTGTTGTTATGGTAGCAATGAATTATTTTGTTTTCGCTCCGTATCGCTCAATAAACCGAGGCAGGGATTTTTATTATTTTGGCGTTCATTTTGTGGTCGGATTACATTCGGATTAATTTTATTAATATTTATTTCAAGACGTCACGCAAGTGACTGTCCCATAAAATTAATAACTCCACCCTGTCTTTCAGCTGCCGCTCTCCTGTTCACGTCGCAGGTCATTACATCTCCTGCCGCCCTCCTGGTTTGTCTGCTGCCCACCTGTTCACGTCTTCGGTCATTTCCTAACCTCCGCCCTCCTGTTCACGTCGTAGATCATACCTCTCCTCCGCCCCCTCATATTTTGACCTGTCGCCCTCCCTTTTGCCCTCCCTTCGAAGAGTCGTTCACATGAGCAACTTTGTTTTTGTTTTTTTTTTCACTCTAGCAACTGTACTTGCGAAATTGATCGACCCTATCTCTGTCTCACCCACTCCTGTGCGTGATCCCTTGGCCCTCTTATCGACCTACCCTACCTCTACTTTGCACACCCTACTATCATCCTCTTCCTCCTCCTCATCTTTGATCTATCTATTTAAAATATTCATAAAATCATAAAAGAAAAACCATCGTAGGAGCAATATGAAAATATTGAAGCCATAATTCACTTTTGATATTAATGTTTTTATTGCTATCCTATTGAAGGCCCGCCTCGGTGGCGCAGTGGGTAGCACGCTCAGTAGTTCTAGGTTCGATATGGACCTAGGTGGGTTGGCTTCTTTCGGGCGAGAGAGAGAGAGAGAGAGACCCCGAGTGCGCCTTCTTTCGAATGAGAAGTAAAACCGAGGTCCCGTGTGGTGTACGGTGACATTTGCACGCAAAATAACTCTTTCTACTATGCAACGGTTAGATGAGACAAAATTTTTAGGTGTAGGAGCTCCCCCTGGCGTCGGTGGAATTCTCCAACGAACTATAGACCAACGATAAATCCGACACTGTCCAATAGAGCGCCCTTCTGTCCATTCAGAAGGACAAGATGGGTACCCGACCCTGCCATAGCCGGGAAAGAGGATAGATTCGCTATTGCTATCGTATTGAAGTCAAATTTACTTTATGTCTCGCCCTCTTTCTCCTCCTCCCCTGTAGGGCTGACCCTTAGCTCGCCTCTTTTTCCTTCTGTACTATAATCGCTTTGATACTGGATCGAGGCGAGTTGGCTTCTTTACCGGACGAGAGAGAGAGAAAGAAAGACCCCGAGTGTGTCCTCCTTCGGATGAGAAGTAAAACCGAGGTCCCGTGTGGTGCACAATGGCATTTGCACGTAAAAGGACCCTCTCTACCATGTAACGGGTAGATGAGACCACATTCCCAGGTGTAGGGAGCGGCTTATTGCGTTGGACACACCTGTTCTCGTCTGTTCACTAAAGTTATGCAACGTAACCCTAGTTAGTACTGACATGGGTGGCCGCTTAGGAAAACTGGGTATAGCTAGTACCCAAAAATCGTCGCATTTGTGTAGTGTCTGTGCAGTCTCTGCATTAGAACTACACATTGGACGGGCGGTCTAATGACCTTGTAGGTAAAGGGCCCTAAAACACCAACAAACTGAACTGAACCCAGATGTAGGAGTTCGGTGGAGTGCCCCAACGAACAGTAGACCGACGATAAATAAGCATGCGGGGTTGCAGCTTTGGTCGGCTGCCGGCTGTGGAAGTTACCGCCCAGTGTATCACTCTGGTGTCCATTCAGAGAAACAAGATGGGTACCCGACCCTGCCATAGGCGGGAAAAGGGTTAGGAGTTGTTTTTTTCTCACACTATAATCGTGTCTTTCCAATAGTTGGAATTATTCTTCCTTATTCAGCCATTTTGTTTCCAAGTGTAGCAGGTTTTTTTTGTCCCCTTCCATTGACCTTTTCCTTCCCCTCCCTGCCTCTGTCTGGATTTCAAGCCCCTGCCTAACACTCTTTCTGGCTGTGACGCGGGCTCAAGAACGTAAATTAATACGTCGTTGCTGCGTTATCCATACATTATTAGTGAGAGAAACCACGTGAAAATGATGACAATTACAAATTGCAATTGGGGTTTGATAGATGTCTAAGTGGAAATGTATTTGATAGTTACTGTTGTTTGTGAGTGACCCCCTTCTGGCGCCATTTGACGGGACAACGGGGTGTAGGACAGTTTTGATGGATCACTTACCATCTATCATAAGTAGTTGGTTCTGATTCCTGTTGTTCTTATTTAAAATTTATGTTGCTGCCAGTTTTTCTTCCTACTCGATAATAACAACTACTTACCCGTTTCCTGCCTGTGGCAGGGTAGGGTACCCATTTTTACCACATTGGGACACACATGAGCAATCCGTATTTTTACGCAGCCGGCTGCTAGCTTTATGTCCAAGTAGAG
>JAAFCE010009126.1:3682274-3719137 GCA_013389805.1 Trigoniulus corallinus
ATGTTGTTTAGTTTTGAAATGGACTAAATGAATGACCACCACAAAAGTTTTCCAGCAGTGTACCACATAGGACAAGCGCAAAATGAGACGCAATCTCCGCAGGTGACCCAGGGTGACTCACCATAAATTTCTGCGGCTCACATGATGGTATTTATTTGCGCATGTTAAGTCGCAGGGTGACGTGACTCAGTGCTTGCGCCACGTGACCCTGCGGAGCGCAATGCCAATGCCGCAGTTTCCTGCGTGAAGTTGGCGTGACAATAGAGAGTTTTCTGGCTGCGGTTCTATCCGACGTACGCTACGCAATGCAGACGAATTGTCAACTGCGCAAATTCAGATATTGCCTGAGTCTGCGCAGTTCAGGATTCGTCTGCATTGCGTGGCGTACGTCGGATAGAACCGCAGCCAGAAAACTCTCTAATAACAAAAAAGCGGTGCGAAGCTGGGAAGTTCTCTTGTTATTTGATGCAAGTATGGTGAAAACCTGCGATTCAATGTGCGGTGATTGCCTGCCAGCAGAATTTCGCAGGGCTGCTACACCCTGCGTCACCTTCGCCACCTGCGTCACCCTGCGTCTCATTTTGCGCTTTGCCATACTAATGAGATACTCTGTATCAAGTGTGATGTCGTCATGTCCGTCTTCTCCCTTTTGTTGTTGTTGTTAGTAGAACGTGAAAGAATGAAGCAGGCGATACACTTATGAATACTGTAGTCGTGTGTGGGGTGGACACGGGACCTGGTGGGAGATAGGAGGGAGTGGAGGGCTAGAACCCCTAGACCCGACCCTGCCACAGGCGGGATAAAGGTATGATGATGATCAGGGCCGGCCTTAGGGGAAGGCGACCACCTTGAGCCCCGCGCTGAGCGGCGAGTTGCGTTGGACACACCAGTTCTCGTCTGATCACTGAAGTTAAGCAACGCAAGCCCAGTTACTACTGGTATGGGTGGTCGCTCGGGAAAGCTGGGTACTGCTAATACCCAATAATCGTCGCATTAGTGTAGTGTCTGTGCAGTCTATGCATTAGAACTATGCAATGGACGGGTCTCTAATGACCTTGTAGTTGACGGGACCTTAAATACCAACAAACAATTGAGCCCCGCGCTGGTGAATTTAAAAAAAAACTTGTTACTGGGGCCCCGCTATCACCTGCTGCCTTGAGCCCCGCAAACTGTAGGGCCGGCCCTGATAAGGATGATATAGTTATGAATACTTGTCGGTATCATTATTATGGGGGATCCATGTTGTTATGACCATTTCTGGTGTCGACACGTTTTCGTAATTGTCTAAATGGCTGCGTCACATTCCAGATAAATATAGGAAATCGATGTTGTTTCATTAACAGACCAGCCTTAGTGGCGCAGTGGGTAGCATGCTCAATAACTGCGTAAGTGGTTCTAGGTTCGATACTGGACCGAGGTGGGTAATACCGAGTACGCCTTCCGTCGGATGGGAGGTAACACCGAGGTCCCGTGTGGTGTACGATGCAACGGGTAGATGAGGCAAAATTTCCAGGTGTTGGAGCTCGCTCCCACTTCCTCCTGGTGTCTGGTGGTGGTGGAGTGCCCCAACCGAACAGTAGACCAGCGATAAATAGGCATAGGGGGTTGCATCTTTTGTCGACAACCTTCTGCAGAAAATACGACCCAATAGATCACCCGTGTGTCCATTCAGAGGGGCAAGATGGGTACCCGACCCTGCCATAGACGGGAAAAGGATTCGAAGTTGCTACGATGTCATTTCATTAGCACTCCCGTTACTAGTGCGCATCAGGGGTTGTGTTTTTCTTGACCTCGACTGTAGTACTACAACAACAACAACAACACATTCAGTGACGTCACAATTCCACGTGAGGATTACAACGCACGTGCGAAATGGAACGTGGAGAAAATTCTATTTTAGTTTTGGCGCGTATCAAAATGGCGTATCGTAGTTGGATGATGAGACAATTCGACTTGGCGTGTTAAATTTTAGATGATTACATTTCTCGAATTTTAAGATGTATTTTGTTGTTGTGTTCCTATTTTACGCATGATCAGGAACGGAACCTCCAGTGGCTCAAGTAATCAACGTAATTCAACACACGAGAGTTTCTATTCCCATTTATTCTGCTTTAACGACAGTTGCTTCGTTAGGCATCGTCTTGGCATTTGTGTTCCTCACCATCAACATCAAATACAGGCATCAAAGGTTTGAATCGGTTATTATTAATATATTATATTATTATTATTCAACATCTCTTTATGGCCTCAGTCTCTCCCTCTGCTCTCAGATGTGATAAGAATAACAGGGTGGGTGTCCTTTGGTGAATTTATGCTTGGTGTTAAAGAGATGGTGGTTGCCGCTGAGTGGCGCTTTCATCGACATTGCTCTTTTCAATATGACATTTTCATGGACGATTTCAATTTCATGTTTTCTCTCCTGTGTGTCCTCTGCGTTTAAATCGCTTCGTTTGGGTCTATTCAGACTTTTGAACAAGTCGAAACGCAGGAGGACGTGGAGGGAGCGGTGAGGGAATGAGGGAGCATAAGTTTTGATAGAGCGTCGTTGGTGTCACTTATGAATGAGAGTATAATAAGGACGCTAATTGAATGCCTTTTGTTGTGATTTGACGCGTCGTGAAGAGGGTAAAAATGTTGCTTAGTGAATTGCAATTAATTTGGCGACATACGCTCAAGTGATGGCCACGGCCACGCATGGCGCTTATGTCGTCATTGAAATTCCGCATTAATTAATGAGTGCTTTACTTTTAGGCTCATCAAAATGTCGAGTCCTTATTTGAATAATCTGATTATCATCGGGTGTGTGTTGACTTATACAAGCGTCATTCTATTAGGACTGGACAGTGATTTGACCAGCGTGGACTCTTTGCCATACGTTTGCACAGTAAGAAATATATATACACAGTCTATATATACACTTTATATTGGTCATTTGCCTAGTACAGTGTGGCGCAAAGGGCCAATCATCAAATTCTTAACAGTCTTTCATCTGTTGAAATTACTCGCCGTTTTGTTTCTCGTTCTTACAGCTGCAACCGTCACTCGTCCCTTCCTCCTCCTACATTATTGTTTCATTCATGTTTTCGTAGGTTCGAGCCTGGGTTCTCATGTCTGGATTCACCTTAGCATTTGGTTCAATGTTTAGTAAAACATGGCGAGTTCACACCATTTTCACTAACATTAAATTAAATAAAAAGGTCAGTTTTAATGGTAGTGTGATATTACTTTTGTCCTTGTGTAGAGGAGAGGGATAAGTGGATCGGAATGTATTTTTTTTCTCCCCCTCTTTTCATGTCCAGCGATCAAGAAGGGTTAAGGGAGGGAAAGGGGTCCTTTTTACAACAAAGATATAAATAAAAGTTAGTAGATGAGAGAGAGAGAGAGAGCCTAGAGTTCATCTCCTATTACTGTACTATAGTACTTAATCACACGCTAGTGATTGTCGATTGCAGGCAATAACTGACTATCAACTTTTTGCCGTGGTGGGAGTTCTGTTAAGTTTGGACATCGCCATAATGACCACTTGGCAAGTAATTGATCCATTCTTCAGAGAAACCAAACAGCTTCAAGCAGTCGTAAGTGTTTCTTTTTTCTCTTTCTTCAATATACCCCGCCTTTTATTTTTCCTCTCGCGTTGTAGTAAAATTGTCAAAGGGTGTATTTAGTTGTCTTCCGTTTATTGCCGCAGCGTGCGATCTCACGGTCCTATATAAGTTCTGAGATCGCTTCCAGATGCTGTTGCCACTTTACGTTCGTTATTGGATACGTGATGCTAACTTTCCGCCCTGAGGAATGTCTGAATATCGACATTTTAAAAGAATCCAGAAAATATCTGCAGTCTTTTCATTTGTTGATGTAATTTATATCTCTTGTCAACACGTTGTTGCTGTTTAAATAACGATTTTTATTTAGTATCGGGATCGATCGCATGGGATGTACAGCTCCTAAGGTGTTGATAATTAAGCGACTGTAGACTGTCAGGTTGAATGATTACGTCATGGCTCGACGAAAGTCACGTGCGATTCTTCCGTGACACGTGCGATTCTTCGGTGTCACGAGCGCAATTCAAATTGCATGGATCCATGACGCCACGACGTCGTCAAAGGTACGAACTCATGACGTCATGGCATTGCCATTAGTCACGTGCGCAATTGTAATGACGCTATTGGAACTATTTTTGCCATTCTCCGATACGTGATCTTCCATCTTTTGGTAAATACAGGGCGTCGCCAAAGAATCGCCCACACACCCACTTGCGGCGGTCGCTAGTCGCTGTTCACGGCCACCAGCGGCTGCCACAGGTGGTCGCCACTTTTTATCCTGCCAGTGCAAGCGTGTGATTAGATCCGCCTCGGTTAGTGGCGTAGTGGTTAGCACGCTCGCTAACTGCGTCAGTAGTTCTAGGTTCGCTTTCTTTCGGGCGAGGGAGAGGCCCCAATTGCGCCTTCTTTCAGATGCAAACTAAAACCGAGTGTACTAAAACCGAATGTCATTTGCACGTAATAGACCGCTCTCTACTATGGAACGGGTAGATAAAACAAAATTACCTGGTGTAGCAGCTCGCCCCCTGGCGTCGGTGGAATTTGCCAAATTACGAACAGTAGACCGACGATAAATAAGCAAAGGAGGTTTCAGCTTTGGTCGGCAACCGGCTGCGGAAAAATACCATTCAATAGATCACCCTTAGAGTCCATTCAGAGGGACAAGATGGGTGCTCGACCCTACCATAATTATGCCGGATATTGGTGGTTAGGAGTTGCTTTGGAGTTGCAGTGCTGATAAAAAGAAAAAGGACGCCGTCACCGACCACAAGTAGCGAGGTGCGGCCACTGCAGCAGCTTGTGGCCCAGTAGCACTACTACAAACTCCGTGTCTGCCCCACGCTTATTGAGTTTTAGTTAGAAACACAGCCCGCAGCATGCGGCCGCTGGAAGTGGCTGTGGGTGCGAGCGGCCTAACTTATAGCTGGGAGCGGGTATATTGTGTTGAACACCGCTGGAAGTGGCTGTGTGTGGGAGCGGCCTAAAGGAGCCTCGAGCGGCTGGGAGTGGGTGTATTGTGTTGGACGCACCACTTCTCGTCTGATCACTGAAGTTAAGCAACGCAACCTCTGCTTATACTAGTATGGGTAAACGCTGGAGAACACTGGGGCACTGCTAACACCCAAAAATCGTCCTAACATCGTAGTGTCTGTGCAGACTCTGCATTAGAACTACGCAGTGGACGGGATTCTAATTAGCCTTGTAGTTGAAGGGCCCTAGAACACCAACGAAACGAAGGAAGGAAATGTCCTAAAAGAGAAATGATAAGTTTAAATTGTCAGGTCCAATTAATGCGCGACTCAGCATATGTGTGCTCGTTTCAACGTGGCCATTACAGTTAAAAATGAAAATAATGTAATGATAGAGTTTAATGTCGACAACAAGCACATCATTCGCATAAATTTTGACTGTATTCGCCTCGGTAATACGTTATCAGCGATGAAAATTGTAAATTGCAGAGGAAATATGCCTCTATTTCTTTCCATATGTTTATATGTGCGATATAAATTTCGTTTAGTTATTCTCACCCCCTCCACCCTGCATCCTCTCTCTCTCTCTCGCTGTCTCTCTTCTTTCCTTGCTGGACTAAAGTCCGAAATAATTCATAGTAACATGAGTGAGTTTCTGGAATTGAGCTGTTGTCTTCACTCGGGGGATTTTAAGGAGTTGATGTCGCTATATTTAAATGAGCATCCTTTCTCTCTCCTCCCTCTGTCGCTTTTTTTTTGTCCTCCGCTGGGATAAGAAATGAAAATTAGATAAGGCGGATGAGAATGTAGTGATGGATGTAATGAAAGATGTTTAAGGTTGTAGGATCAATTCCCATATGTGAGTATGTGAATTGTCATCATCATCGTCGTCGTCGTTATTGTTGTAGTAGTAGTCTACATTATTGGTAAATCTCAAGAAAAAAAAAACAGTAAGACAAGAGAATCATCCTCCTCCGCCTTTACGAATGACATCTTAATGGTAGCGCAGATTTTATTTAGGGATTCACATTTTCTAGATTGTTTTTAAGGATAACTAATCAGAATTCTCAGGAGGGAATTGAACGGAGAGATGATGGAGAAAATGTTTAAGTCACAGAGAAAATAAAAATATTTTTTATTTAAAGAAATGTTAGAGAGAGAGAGAGAGAGATGTGGCATTAAAGTTCATCCTGTGCGTAGGCAATCCATGCTAACATCCCTCATCCCCTAGCATACGTGCTTTGCTAGATTGCCTATTTTCAAGGGGGCGTTTGATTCGCCTAAAAAGGGTCTCTCTCTCTCTCTCCCTTTCTCTCTCTTTCCTCTCCCCCTCAATCTCTCTTTCTCCCTCAACCTATCTCTCCCTCAATCTCTCTTTCTCCCTCAACCTCTCTCTCCCTCAATCTCTCTTTCTCCCTCAACCTATTTCTCCCTCAATCTCTCTTTCTCCCTCAACCTATCTCTCCCTCAATCTCTCTTTCTCCCTCAACCTATCTCTCCCTCAATCTCTCTTTCTCCCTCAACCTATCTCTCCCTCAATCTCTCTCTCCCTCAACCTATCTCTCACCCCAATTTCTCTTTTCTTTTCCCTCCTTTCCCATTTTTTTCTTCAAACTATCTCAGTACAAGACAACCTCAGTTCAGGTTGCGGGATTTCTCTAACTACGTCATAATTCAGAAAATCCTGGATTTCGATCAAAACAGCAGAATTTTATTTTTGGAATTTTGGTTGGTTACTTCTCCTTGTGCGGGATTGGCAACTGAGATAGGGAGAAAAAAAAAGCGAGGAAGTTTTTGTTGGGGGGGGGGGGAAGATATCTAATAGAAGAGAGTGGCGTGAATCGCATCTGAATTAAGATCAGTGATTCCCTGGAGGTAAATACAATGTTAAGTAATTATAGGTTTATTTAGGTTGCTGCTGAGGGTATAAGGAGACCGAGATGAGAATGATGATGATGTTAAAGTTTGTGGAAATATGCTGTTTTACCAATTTGCTCCCTCTTTCTATCTCAGGCCCTCACTGTTCATTGCATATCTCTTGTGTCTTGTTGATAAAAGACGACAAGATTTCTTTATGGTTTCCCTCGCTTGCTCTCGCTTTCTTCCCTCTTTCATCGTTTTCTTTTTTTGCTAGGCTTTCTGTCCTAATCCCAGTCCTGCTCTTTCTTCTCTTTTCTCTTTTCCTGTAGTTTTTGTATCCCAGAAATGTAGCCTGTAGCTCTGTGTATCTAATGTCATGTGGATGATTCTCCCAGACAAGTGTATGATGAGAATTAGATGATCAACCACCTTGAACCACCTTCTCTATTTTTCTTTATGTGGGTATGTAGCACTCTGATTCTTCTCCTCCTTCCTTTCCAGATGTAATAAATCAAACGATTAATCAAAATAGGGCTCGACAGGGAAGAAGCTGGACGAGAGGATGAACTGGCTCACAATGCACCTTACCTTTTGTTCAACTCTTTCTCTCTCTCTCTCTCTCTCTCTTCCCATCGCTCTTTTTCTACTTACTATCCTAGTTGTACAGCAGAATATCGTTTTTATCTATTTATACTCTACTTCTGAGAGCTTTGGATTCACAAATTGAATTAAGAAAGCAATAATCAGGTTCCTCTTCTTCGCGTTTTCTGACTTTGGCCTTCAGTACCCATTTTATCGTCACCATCTTTCACCCCTTCTCTCCCCTTCTCACCACCTTTCAACCCCGTCTCACCATCTTTCAGCCCCTTCTCATCCTTCTTGTTGCATCCTTCTGCATTTGTTGCATCCTTCTGCATCCTTCTTCAGTATAGCACTGTTTCCGGCGGCGGTTATTTACTTTAAATTCTATAAGCCGCAGTGCAACCGCTTATATTTATCGCCCAAAATTTTCTTCTCTTGCTGTCTCTCTCTCTATCTCTCTGTCTTATTTCTTTCGTTGTCTTCTAAATATCTAGAATTCTTCTTCTGTTTTCCCTTCACCTTTCATTTTCTTCAATTTCTGTGCTTTTTCTTAACAGTACTCTAGAGGACTACATGTCAGTTGCACATCTCACCTTCTTTCACCGTCAGTTCACCTTCTTTTGAATCCTTATTTTCTTCTTTTCGAGTTATTCTTTCTTAGATAGAAGTGGTAGTTTGTCTCGGTGGCATGACTGTAGCAGTCTTGACTTTGTGAATTCATGGTTATAGGATCAATCCTGTGCAGAAAATGATTTCTTTCTGTATAATCATCACTGTAATCCTTTTTTTTTCCTTCATGGCAGGATTAGATGCTCATTTTTGTTCCACTGGGGCGCACAAGCGAGTTGTTTGGACAGAAGTTTTACGAATATACTGTAACCCCTATGTTTATTTTTCTTCGTGAGGGGACTTTTTCTCCCTCAATGCCAGCGGCGAATAGAGAGTGTAGTATATGTGTTGATTAGTTCAATATTTCCAGCTGACTGAGCGTGCCCCTTCACTGGGGAAAAACACTCCAACATTGGTAATAGGCCAACATCAAATAGACAAGGGATTCCAGCATATAGTCCAACGGTTCACCGCTGTATGTTTTTCGTTCTGATGGGTTTGTTTCAATGGTGTTTTAGGGCCCTTCAACTACAAGGTCATTAGAGCCCCGTCCACTGCGTAGTTCTAATGCAGAGGATGCAGTAATGCGACGATTTTGGGGTACTAGCGGTACACAGTTTTCCTAAGCGGCCACCCATGTCAGTACTGGCTGGGGTTGCGTTGCTTAACTTAGTGATCAGACGAGAACTGGTGTGTTCAACGCAATAAGATGTTCCAGTTCTGACGGGAAAAAATGGATTTTCGGCCCTACCATAGGCGAGAACAGGAGTAATAATGAGATGAGAGAGTGGTAGTTGGTGAGATTTTTAATGCAACCAAGAGTCTTAGCATCTTCCTGCTAATGGTTTTTGTAGTAATTAAGGTTGAATCCCAGTCTTCCTTCCTCTTCATTTTTTCTGTTTTTAACGTCCTGAAGACGGATCCCAAAACTAATGCATCATTTAGCTAAGGAGAGGTGAGCAATTCCTATGAAGTAAATTAAGAAACTTACTTCAACTGCGGGCCCCCACCCCCCTCACCACCACCACTACCGTTGTCATCACTTCTTAATGAAAAACAGGATGATATTATGTCACAGTTATTTTTCATCTTCTTTGAGGTGAAAACAGGTCTAAGTATTGCGGTTTGATGAAGTTCAAGGCAGAGAGAGAGAAAGATGCTGAAATTGCCCTTGTTTTTCTTTCAGAGTTTTTTTTTCTTTATTTTCTTTCACGGATTTCCGATTTAGGGAGAGGATGCACACTCACACATCAACCTAATGATGAAGTTTTCGTCCTGTCTCTCTTGTTGAGTATTTATTTTCTAATATGAAGGGATCAATGATGATAGATATGAAAACTTAACTTATAAAAGAGAGAGAGAGAGAGAGAGGTAAGCAGTTCCTCCTCCATACACACGCACGTACACGCTGACAGGCTCGCTTTCCCTCTATTTCTTCAATTTTGTCGTTAAGCCTCTTTAAGCTCTCGTATCGATCGATATCCGGATGGAGTTATTGGATGTTATGATTCATTTATCGAATAAGAGTGTAGTTGGTTCACCAATCAGTCATGTGACAGGTAGTCCACCAATAGTGAGGATGAGATTCTATGCTTGCTTTTGGAACATTGAAGAGTTCTGAGGCTCGAATTCTTTTTTTTTTCAGTTATAAATGCCGCCACACACGATCAGTTTGGTGTGTCAGTTCGGTGTGTGTGTGTGTGTGTGCAAAAAAGATTTTGCTCACACCAAAAATTTTAACTGACGGTGTGAAGAAATTTTATCACATCGGTGTGTCAGTTCGGACTGACGTCAGTCCGAAGTGAGCGTGTGTGGAGTTGCTCACACCAGTTGTTCACTTTTTTTTGTTCTGCGCATGCCCAAACATGGATAAACGTCATCATTAAAAAATTGCACCATGGTAACGGTAGAATTACTGGTTGATGCGGATAAGCAAATGACGTCACATGACGTTTAACGAAAAGGAACATAAGTACGTGACACACCAAACTGATCGTGTGTGGCGAGCTTTAAATAGAAATGTTTGAGTGTTCGCTTGCCACGTGACACTGCACCTTCCAATAAATGCTTTGGAACTTTGAAGAGTTCCAGCCCCCAACTTTCGATTTCGTGACGTAGGTGTAGTGTGATTTAAAGGCAGCCAAGTTGCGTTGGCCACACCAGTTCTCGTGAGATCACAGAAGTTAAGCAGTGCAAGCCCACGTCAGTACCAACATGGGTGGTTGGTAAAGAACGTTGGGTGCTGCAAATTTCCCCTCTCCTTCGTCCTCTACACCTCCCTCCTTATCTTCCGCGAGCAGCCTCCTAAGGGTTCGTCCTGTTATGGCTGCTTGGCTAACTCCCGTTGCCATTACTACGTTGCCGTCCCGTTGCCGTTGCTAACTCCCGTTGCCACGTGCTGCGTGGCTAATTCTGCCGTTGCCTTTGTGTAATTTTTAAAGATGACGTTCTATCCAAGTTTGGGCACTCGCAGAACCTTTAATGTGAAGAACTGATGTGAGCAAACCCCACCCACGTTCGCTTCTAACTGACGTCAGTCCGAACTGACACACCGATGTGATAGAATTTCTTCACACCGTCAGTTTAAATTTTTGGTGTGAGCACGCGCTTTTTTGCACACACACACACCATACTGATCGTGTGTGGGGGGCCTTAAAGGTAGAATCGCACTAGTGCAGCACGGCACAGCACTGCTCTGCACAGCAAAATATACTTACAATGTATCTAAATGGCGAAATTCGCACTGCAGCAGCACGTCACGTAACTGCAACTGCACAGCACGACAGAGTTCCTCCAGAAAGATATTTTTGTCGCGTAGTGTCGTGCCTTAGAACGCCCCCAATGCACAACAGTCATTTTTAAAACACATTTTCGAATGACAATATGGCGACGAATGACGAAAAATTCATACTGACCAATCAGAACATAAATTGTCGCTCAACTGTCGCAGTGCTGCAGTTGAAGTGAGTTTTGACAATAATTTTGCAGTGCAGTGCAGTGCAGTGCTGCACTAGTGCGGTTCTACCTTAACGCAAAAGTGGGTGGAGTCACGTTCTTGTACGTACAGTTGTGGGTGGAGCGACGTCACACGTGCTCAAAGTGGGTGGAGCCATGGTACACGCTCTACGTGTTCAAAATGGGCGGAGCCACGATACACGTTCTAGGGTAACACGTGCTCAAAATGGGTGGAGCCACGTTACATGTGTTCGAAGTGGGTGGAGCCACGTTACTTATTTTAAGATAGCACGTGTTGCAAGTGATGGAAGTCACGTGGTTGTTTATTCATGATTATAGGCGATCCCCATGTGGTCAACATCATGTCCAAATTACATTATAAACGTTTCAACGTTGACCAATCTGCTTTATGAACAGGGCCTTCTTATCTGTTGCTACATCACTCGCCTCCTTCTCGGGAAGGCGAGAAAAGAGGAGCTCAAGTATCTCCTAGAAATGTTACCAATCTGCGGTGGAGTTGCTCTCTCTCTCCATTGTAAGTCATATTACATAAGACAGACGCACTTTCCGGTTTTTAGGGATGCCAAATCATCCCACTGGGGAAATATTTTAGTAGTGGGAAAGGAGAGTTTTGCTCTTGGACTTTTACTCGTGCAATTCTCCATCCTCTTCGACGTTAAATGGTAGATATGGTAGTAGCAGCTCACGTGTTCCTTCCACCTTTTTGGTGTAAATTTCAAATGAGATGGAGGAGAGGACGGGAGGGGAATCTAAATCCAGTTAAGATTTAGGTTAATCACTACAGTAGTCGTAGTTGTTCGTATAATTGAAGGGACGAATTGGATAATGGCATCTCTTAATTTGATTATTCCGACTACATCGAGATTAGATGGGTTGTATGTACAGTAAATTTTTCTTACGTTTCTCTCTCTCTCTCTCTTCACTTTTTCCCACCTAAGCTTTATCCCCTCATTTTATTTCTGCTCTCTCCCTTCCGTCCTGGTCCCTCCTAAACAAATGTTCCTCTTTCCCTTTACTCCTCTATACCCAAATTAAAACATAACCTGTCACCATCTGGGGGTTGTCAAAAGAGAGAATTATATGTGTATATATATATGATACATACCACAAAAGACTATATGAATGCGCTTTGCAAAGCGCCACTAGAGGGATTTGATCCCTGAGATCCCTAGGAATCTCTATGGAGTTGTTTTAAGTGCTTTATTCCATTGACGAACGTTTTCTTAATGGCGGTACTGTTGTTGCCTTCGCCGTCGATGAGATGCTATAATAATTTAATGATATATCGTTTATTATGTCTGTAAACATCTTATAATTAAGAATTCATCTATTGCCTTTCTTCGTCTTCTTTTAAATGTAGAAATTAATACCGTTTAATGTAATTAATTAACAAGTTTTCTTACAGGAATGAGTGGTGATGTAATATTGTGACAAATATTGTTATTGTCTTTCCTACTTCTTAATTTCAATCACCCACCCATACACACACCTATTATCTTTTCCATGTCTTAATAGCCATCTCTCCACAGTGAAGACATTTTCATCATACCGGAAGTGGAATATTGTAGGAGTGAAAAAATGAGCTACTTTTTGGGTGCAATCTATCTGTATAAAGGTCTCCTCATGGTAAGTCGATAAAACGACAAAACCGACCGCCATTTTTGTTGATGTTGTCGTTGTTGTTGCTGCTGGTAGACAAAAGCGCATGCGTCGCTTTGCCAGTTTCCAATTTCTCTCGATAGGGGCAGGCTTCCAAGAGGTAGCCTGTGGGGAACATCGCGGAAAAATGAGGTGGTATGGACAAGTAATGAGAAGAGGGGAGGACGAGTTCGTTAGGTCCATTTCAGGAATGCAGGTAGTTGAAAGCAACCGGAGCATGGGGAGACCGACGCAGACGTGGGAGCAGGTTGTCCGTAAGGATATGGTAGTGTGTGGAGTGGATGGAGATCTAGCGGGAGTGGAGGGCTAGGATCTTCAGACCCGACCCTGCCACAGGCGGGAGAAGGGTATTATGATGATGAGGAGGAGGAGGAGCAGGCTTCCAAGTGAAGGCTGAGATGCACCAACGTTCAGCCCTGAGTCCATACGCTTTCTTTGTGGTTATTAGAGAGTTTTCTGGCTGCGGTTCTATCCCGCGTACGCTACCCAATGCAGACGAATTGTCAACTGCGCAAACTCAGACCCTGCATGCGTCTGCGCAGTTCACGATTTGTCTGCATTGAGTAGGGTACGTCGGATAGAAACGCATCCAGAAAACTCTCTATTGACCAAATACTGACTGGAGTACGAGAATGGGCACCCTAGCCATGGACGACGCGTCGTCCTGTTTTCTAACGTCGCGACGTTAGAAGAGTAACTTGGAGATGGGGGACGTCGCGGAAAGGATGAGAGAGAATAGATTGAGGCGGTATAGGCATGTAATGAGAAAAGGGGAAGAGGAGCTCGTTAGGTTCATCACAGGGATGCAGGTTTTTGGAAGCACCTGGGGCAGGAGAAGGCCAAAGCTGACGTGGAACCAGCAGACGCCACCTGGTGGGATTAGGGTTTGGTGATACTGCCCTTATCGAGAAACAATGGAATTTAAAAGGGGGAATAGGGGATAAACCTGTCAGATGTCGACGGAATAGTCTTCTCTCTTTCCTCCGTACTACTTCAACGCAATGTTTATTACATCCCCCTCAAGGTCTGTTCCCCTCTACGTCCATCCCATGCAGATAAATAGCCCACTACCTAACTTAAGTAAGGATTGAACCTGCATCACGCACACCATTAAATGGGCTTGACATATTGCCCTTGTGGGCCCATCTTAATAGTCAATAATGTACTGTTGATTGAATGGACACATTTCTATGTTACTTTTCTGCTGTTGTTTTAATATAAATGTAATATCGATTTAATATGCCATTATTATCTCATTTCTACATTGTTTTCGGCCTAATGTATATTAGGTGATTGGTTGTTTCTTGGCCTGGGAGACACGTCACGTGAGCATTCCGGCTTTGAACGATTCCAAATACGTCGGAATGAGCGTCTATAATGTGGTCATTATGTGTGTGATGGGTGCGGCCATTTCGTCCATTTTGGCTGAACAGCAGAACGCAGCTTTCATCATCATCTCCATTTTTATTATTTTCTGCACGACTACAACTCTATGCCTCGTTTTTGTACCCAAGGTAATGGTCACTCCTACTCTCATTATCACACCGCCCCCCCCCGTCTATCCACATTTCCACTCCACGCTTCAGGTTTTATCGACATGCGCATGCATAAGACGAGGTGAAAGTCCTGTTCTGTGTATTGGCCACTGTATCTATTTTTATGTCATCCTCATAGGTAGTGGAACTGCAGCGTAACCCCAGGGGCACCGAGACCAGGATTCGGTCGGCCCTGATGCCCTCGTTGAATAGGAGACGGCAATCCGATCAAAGTGACAGTGCCAATATATTAAGACATTTACAAGAACAAAATATCCAATACAAACGGACATTAAAAGAGGTGATGCTTGCATTTTTTAACTCGTTTAAATTCGGTCGTTTAATCGATTTATCGATATATTGGAATTCGTATGTACACGTGCGAATGAAGGTCATAGTGTAATGGAGCATGCGCACATGCTCTCATGACTCACATCACGTTTTCATGCCTGCGTTTCAGTTCGGCACCCGTATTTGTCAGCTAGGGGAAGAATTGCGAGAAGAGTATTGATTGGTTGTTGAAGAATTTAAATTTGTTTTGAGATTTGTGATTGGAGGCGTGATTTGTCAGTACCACGTGGCTGAGCGACCACGTGGTCAACGTTTATTTTGCACGTGTCTCATTGCGGTGATAGTGTAATGGAGCATGCGCACATGCTCACATGTCCCACATCATGTTCTTACGCATGCGTTCAAACGTTTCAGTTCTGCGCTCTTATTGGTCTGCTAGGCACGTGCCATTGAGAGAGAGGAGCATTGATTGGTTGTTGAACAATTTGAATTTGTTTTGAGATTCGCGATTGGTCGTTTCGATTGGAGGCGTGATTTGTCAGTACCACGTGTTTGGGCGACCACGTGGATAACGTTTATTTTGTACGTGTCTTACAGAAAGATTTACAATTAAGGAATTTAATGAGACAGTTGGGTGAAGAAGAAAGCGATATGTTAGCGAATGATATTCATAGTAAATTAAAATTTCCGCGGATTGTCGAAATTATGCGGATTGAAGGTAACAAAGCTATAATTTCCGGTTGGAAGTCTGGTAAAAGTAAAAGGCATTCATGCCTTGTCTCTGTGTCTTTCAGCTACCGGCTCAGTGACAGATGAAGACGACAGGACATCCGTGATTTCCATGAATTCATCGCAGGACGGCGAAACTGCGTTGTTGACCGGAGAAATGCTCATGTCCAGGTATTATCATGAGATGACAAGGTATGATGGATTAGATACAGGCAAAAACAAATAAAAAAAACCTTGGGTGGTATCTTGTTCTTTAGAAGTAGATTGCCGGCTTCTAGTTCAGAAACCACGGAATCGTCTCCTCGTCATCAGGTCCTGCCCAGTGACGTATGTCGGTCCGAAGCTGACGTGGATAATGCAGAAGAAGATGAATCGGAGAAAACTACCACGTACCCCTCAGACGTGGACACCACTAGTTGGGTGAACGCGATGAATCTTTCTTCTTCGGACGCAATGACCACAACAGTCACTGATACGGTAGCTCTTATTGAATTCTCGCCAGTCACACGTAAGCTGACATCGACTCGGGACTCAACTGCGCTACCGCCGTTAACGGCTAGATCTTCAAGGGAAGCGGCTATCATTCAAGTGACTTTAGACGACGATCCAACCTCACCACCCGTCTACATATGACCATCATTCGGGTTTAATCTCACCTGATATCCATCAAATTCGTGTACGGTCCACCGCAGTAGACTTATGATGATCACCTCTATATTTCCACCAATTTATTGCTCCTTCCCTCCTTTCATCTCCCATCTCTCTCTCTCTCTATCTCTCTTTCTTAAGCCACGCCTTAAAATTCTTTGCAGTTACGTGACCTGTCGTGTGGTGACGCTTCCGACGTGACGTTGCTGACGTCGTCGCTTCATATCAAAGATTGTAGTCCTAAGGAAAAGAAACCAGGGAATTTTTATCTTCCTGTCATCGTCGTCGTCCAGTTTCTCCCCCTCTCCTTGTTGTCCACAGAATTTTCTCCCTTTAGTCCTACAACGCGACCTCGCAGAATGGTAGTCAATCGTCTGGGGTTTTTTTTTCCTAAATTACCAAAAAAAAATCATTGATTCACGCCGCGGGTTCGAGACCAGCGCTTTTTACACTCGCTTTTTTAATCGATATTATTAATATGAACATTTTATTTTTCTTAATATATTATGATCATCATTATCATCATCATCACCGTCATCACCACCATCATCATCTGGTTTTCTATTTCTTCGATAATGTGTGTGAATGTGTGTTTTTGATGGTGCTTTCCAGCCCCTTGATTTTTTTTGCCCTCTCACCACGTTCACCTCTCCAACGTCTGCAACCGATATCTGGAAATTAGCAACGCTTCGTTTTTTATCGCTTTTCTTGTCCCACCGTCCACCATAGCCTTTTTTTCTCTCGCTCGTGTTTTTCTTCCTGTGACAACGACACACCATATCACGTTAGTCTTCAACACTTTGTGATGAGTGTCCGGGAAAATCTAGTGTATGTGATCGACCAAAATAAAAAATATATATATTAAAAGAAAAAAAAAAGACAAAATATCACCAAAATATACAGGATTTCCGGTGTAAATCCGAAATCCAAAGGGGAAACGCATGCGCTCTTCTCTCTCTATCTATCTCTGATACGTTCTCTGTCTTGTAATGTTGACATATCTTTTAATATGAAATTATATTAATCAAAGTTCTTCTGTTCATTTACAGATGAAAAAGGGGAAAAAAAAGTTGTTTTGCACCTGCTCGTATTTTATGAATAAACCCACATTATGGCGACCGCCCCCTGGCCCCACGTCACTCATTCCACATCCGTCGTCCAATTTTTAAACCAAACATGAACAGGGCCCGCTCTAGGGATTGGCAACCACTGGTCCCTGTTAGCTGTGCGCGTGCTCACAGGCGTTTTACACCTAGCGCGTGAATAAGTGAAATGTGCGACTAAAAAGAGGTCAACAAAATTGTTCTGCACCTGGGTGAAAAATGTCCAAGGTGCGCCGCTGTTTAGGTCCTCACATACTTTGCAAAGAAGGCCAAATTCTGCACATAAGCTGCCAATCTAAAGGGTGGCATTTTGTCACCATAATCGCCATTAAAGAGCGACATGTTTAATTAAATAAAACAGGGTGTCTAAGTCGCGCACCCATTCCTTTTTTTTCACCCCATTGGTCCCCGCCATCGGTCTGACGAAAAAAAAACAGTGATTTTATTTGCCCATCTAACTCCACTCTGGTAGAGAAAGGCTAAAGGTGCTCATAGCCAAAATGTCAACAACCATTTTCATGGACATAAAACCAAGACCACTTTCATTGGGTGCATGAACCACCGATCACTCAGGGCGGCATAAATGCTAGAGCGGGCCCTGACATGACCTACAGTGAAACTTATCATATTTGGACACGTGTGGGGGTTGGTAACAAAATAAAGAGTGTGGTGTCCTCGAAAATAAATGGAATGGCCCTAAAACACCAACGAAGCGAAACTTCCCCTCTCCCTGGGAGCGGCTGTATTACGTTGGACATATCAGGTCTCGTCTGATCATTGAAGTTAAGCAACGCGACCTCAGCTAGTACTAGCATGGGTGACAGCTTGGGAACAGTGGGTACTGCTAATTAATACCCAAAAGTGTCTGTGCAGACTCTGCATTAGAACTACGCAGTGGACGGGGCTCTACTGACCATTGCAGTTGAAGAGCCCTAAAACACCAACAATCTCTCTCCCTCTCTCTGGGAACGGCTGTATTGCGCTGGACACACCAGTTCTCGTCTGATCACTGAAGTTAAGCAGCGTGCCCTCAGCTAGTACTAGCATGGGTGACCGCTTGGGAACAGTGGGTACTGCCAGTGGCGTCGCTAGAGTTGGCGTCACCCGGTGCGGTGACACTATGGTGTCATCCCCTCTTCCGAAAAAAGCCGCTTCTTCTGCTTTGGTGTCACCCCATTTCTCATGGTGCGAGTGGTGTCACCCGGTGCGGCTCGCACCCCCTAGTGACGCCACTGGGTACTGCTAATTAATACCCAAAAGTCGTCGTAACAGCGTAGTGTCTGTGCAGACTCTGCATTAGAACTATGCAGTGGACGGGGCTTTACTGACCATTGCAGTTGAAGGGCCCTAAAACACCAACAGTAAGAAACTTCCTCTCTCTGGGAACGGCTGTATTGCGTTGGACACACCAGTTCACGTCTGATCACTGAAGTTAAGCAACGTGACCTCAGCTAGTACTAGCATTGGGTGGCCCCCTTGGGAACACTGGGTACTGCTAATTAATACCTAAAAGTCGTCGTAACAGTGTAGTGTCTGTGCAGACTCTGTTTTAGAACTATGAAGTGGACGGGGCTCTACTGACCATTGCGATTGAAGGGCCCTAAAACACCAACCAAACAATGGAAAATAAATATGAGATGGCTGCCAAAAATGTGTCTACAAGTTGGTTATGTCCAACGTGAGAAGTTTCACTGTAGTTTATTTGTTGAGGAAAAGCATGTGATGGTAATTATATTATTAATAATAATAGCAGTAATAATTTGATTGTGTTTATTTTTAGACATTATTGGCATATGGAGCAAGTTTGAAAGTATTTCTTAACTTTGTGAATCATGAAAACAACCTTGGTAACCACCATTCTTGAACTCCCTTATTTATTCGTTCCTAGGTCCATTGAAAGCAGTTTGCCTCATGACAGTTTTGTTGCCGAATATCGATCTGCTATATTGGAAATGGCATAAAATCGATACGAATTCCGTCATATTGTGGGTAGGTTTCATTTTTGACAAAGGGATACATTTAATAAGGTGGTCACATGAATTATTAGTAATAATAAATTAGTATACTAGATCTGTACTTATTCTGATTTCATGATGAAATGGTGAGTGACCACAGTCTCCAATCATAATACCTCATCCGTCGATAGTCGGTGAGGATTCAAATTGTTATTATTATTATTTCTGAAAAAAAACGGGGGAAGGGGGGATGGTTTTTTTTAAACTAAACCTCACGAGCTTTTAATGCTATATTTAAAAACATCTACCGGAAATAATAATATGCCTATCATGTTGAAATCAAAATGTTTATATTTAAATGTTAAAAAATAAACTGCACATTTTCAGTGGTTTAAATGCTGTAAATTAATTTGAACTAATTGCCTTTTTTTTATTATTTTTATTTAGTGTCTTTTGATCCCGTAGCCCAATAGGTAGCATGGTTGGTAAGTGTGTCAGTGATTCCAGGTTCGATACTAGATCGCGGTGTTTTGAGATACAGAGAGAGATGTCCCGAGTGCGTCTTCCTTCGGATGAGAAGTAAAACTGAGGACCCGTGTGGTGTACGACGGCATCTGCACGTTACAGAACCCTCACTACTATGCAACGGGTAGATGAGGCAAAATTTCCAGGTGTAGGGGCTTGTCCCCACCCCCCCCCCTCCTGGCGTCTGGTGGTGGTGGTCCTGGGTGGTGGAGTGTCCCAACCAACGATAACTAAGCATAGGGGTTGCAGCTTTGGTCGGCAGCCGGTTGAGGAAAACCACTGTCCAATAGATCACCCTTGTATCCATTCAGAGGGACAAGATGGGTGCCCGACCCTGCCATAGGCAGGAAAAGGTTCGATTTATAGGAAAAGCGAGAAGCGAACTGAACTGGTTACCGCTGAATCGTATGACGGTAATATGGGAGCTAGCGAAGAGCGCTCCAGGACGTTCATGCTCCCAGCTTGCTCTCTTTTTTTTAATGTTGCTTCTGACTATCAATAGATGTCGGTATCATATGTCGTGTTCAGCGCTTCTCCATGTGGTTGTTGATAATGAAGTTCATCAAGACGTGACCTTGTTGTCATGTGACTGTTCACCATATTTTTGAAATCAAAAGTTTTTTTTAATATCGCATTGGGTTTTCCTAAAAATACACAAAGGAAAGTTCATATGTCACTCCTTTCTGAAGGCTAATTTTTGTTTTTTGCTATTACGTTGTGCCAAAGTAAATACAGGGGTATGTCATATTTGGGAACCGGATATATGCGCTGCAGACCTGGAAATTAGTTTTGATTTATTCATAGTTGCCCAAAATGAAAATTTGTTACGTTTTTTTACAGTTCTACGGAAATTCATTAAACCATACAGAAAAAAAGCAACTACTAACCCCTTGCCGCCTATGGCAGGGTCGGGTACCCATCTTTGCCCGAAAGAAGCCAACTCTCGCCCGAAAGAAGCCAACCCACTTCGACCCACTATCGAACCTGGAATCACTAATCGAGCTCGCTACCTCCTGCGCCACTGAGGTGGGTACGCGTTGCACCATATGAGATTAGAAAATGGAGGGTCGAGTCTACTGACGATGAACTCAAAGGCCCTGCACTGCACGCTCATTGTAATGAATAGGTTTTAATCAGAACCTGACTAGAACTGATTGAGGTGTTAAGGACAAATTGGGTAGGAGTTTACATATGGCACCACGAGATTAAGAGCGGCGAATTGAGTGGGACCCACAAGTTCTCGTCTCGTCTCACAACCCCAGCTAGTAGGCCTACTGACATGGGTGGCCGCTTGCGAAAACTGGGTGCCGCTAGTGTCCAAAAATCGTCGCATTAGTATAGTGTCTGTGCCGTTTCTGCATCAGGACTACACAGTAGACGGGGTTCTAATGACCTTGTAGTTGAAGGGCCCTAAAACACCAACAAACAACAACAACCACGAGATTAATATTTGAAGTGTGAGGAAGGCGCACGTTAGGTCTTTTCCTTACCAGGAAAATCCAGACAGGAATACGTCGGACAAGTGTCGGCATAACAAACTTGTCTCCTGAGTGCAATAGTACACAGGTGGTCGAACCCAGGGTGAAAAGGAAGTGTGCTTCAAGGGTATTGCTTCCGTCCCAGATGGGAACTTCTTCCTCCGGCAAAACTCTTCTTTCCATCCTATTTCAGAATCGAGGTTGGCAGGTCTTCGGGTTGGGTCTCCAAATGAAACGTTTTTACCCGGAAATACAATAACTACGTAGACGAATGTGGCCTGCCATCGCCTGACATACTTTGCTTCTGGCCTGTTAGAGGGAAAAAAACGTTCCCGACTCCTGGTCTCAAAATTTACTTACTAGGTTACAGGATTATCATTTTTGTATATTTTCTGTGGAACTTTTATTTCAAAAAAATGCGTCGCCCCATTCAAAATACTATACATTAGGACGAACTCCTTTATCCCGTGAAAGTGGGGAGCAGCTTATTGCATTGAACACACCAGTTCTCGTCTGATTACTGAAGTTAAGCAACGCAACCCCAGCTAGTATTGACATGGGTAGCCGCTTGGGGAAACTGGGTACAGCTAATACCCAGAAATCGTCGCATTATGGCAGGGTCTGTGCAATCTCTGCATTAGAACTACGCTGTGAACGGGGCTCTAATGACCTTGTAGTTGCAGGGCCCTAAAACACCAACGAACTAACTAACCCAGTGAAAGTGGAATCAAAAGGTCTCAATGTGCCCTTCAAAGAAGCCAGATAACCGAAGCAGTGAATCTGTTATTGGGCTTCTCAAGGTCTCTAATTGGCAATTTCGGGAGAGATAAAGTGGGATAAGGGTGAGATGATGACGATGATGAAGGGTCTACCGGAAGAAGGATAAAGGTATAATCAGGAGGCCAACACACAACCACACACCTGTTGATCGAGTACCATAGCGAACAATTGTAAATACCGTTTATATGACGTCATGGTGTTGCGGACTTGTGAGGAGGGAATAGCCTTTAAGATTGGATGCGCTGTCATTTCTCATCTTTTATGAACTGCCCTAACTGGCCGTTGGCATCGTTGCTCCGATTCATCTGGTGGTGTGACGTAACGAATAAGTAGCCACCGGTAACAGGCTTGAACGGGATGAGCTCGAATAGCAATTCTATGTAACTGAAGGTAAACTTAGTGAGCGCTGCGAACTGTAGAATAAAAGCGCTCTTAATGCTCACAGCAACAACCTGTTTTGTAGTTCACATTGTTTCCATAAGGTGAGTGCGTGAGCTGGAGCGTGATTGGTTCTTTTTTTTCCCATCTTTATTCTTTTTTACTTTTGTTTTCTATGGAACGAAAGTACGTTTATAATTTCGTCATAAGAAGGTTGCCATTATTGTTGCGGGAGGATATGTTTCTTTGTGCGGTTTTTATATAAATTTGATAATTATTGAACGTGTCCTATAACATATCATCAGGTTGTCGAATTGTTTCATTCACGAGTCTAAATAATAATTGTTGGAAAATCGATCCGGTCAATCTGTTGATGGGGTAAGTGTTGTTTTTAGAACGTTCCATTGATCCCTAGCAACGCTCGACTAACCACTTACCTGTGTGACTTTAATTCATTCAAATTCCTTTACTTTCTTATTGACGTTTCAAACTTGTGCGTGGGTAGGTATTTAGAATGATAATACTCTGCAATGTGCTGCATTTTTATACATTATTTTGATATTTGTTGATTTTATAAGGCTGTTCTGGTACGAAACACTTTAACAATAGAAGGGTGATGATTTTAAACTGTGATTCGAAATTGTGTTTAAATAATGCTGTTGCTATATTTAATGTTTTCTTAAGAGAATTTAGACACGTCATATGATAACCAGAGGTTAGATAAGTATTTTGTTATTTGTTGAATTTATTGAATGAGAAACTTTACTTAACACTGATATGAAAAACTAGGCAGCTGCACTTAGCCGTTAGGTTAGTACAACTTTCAGAATATCTCTCAAGTCTTCAGGTATAAAGTAAGCACTAATTATGTTACAAAAATTCACTACAAATTTCAAATTTAACCAATGTCTCTTTTTTATACTCCTTTTCTTAGTTGATTGTAGGTGTAAAAATCTGTAGGTGGTTAAGAGTTCGTCACTGGAATTCAAAGTTTTTGGGACACACCGAAAGAAACTGCCCGGCACATGGCCTGTTTTTTCCCCTCCACATTGCATTCCTTTCTAAAACCACTTGTATTACAAAATTTAAAAAGGGAGTAGAGTTAAAAAAAATTGCGGATAGTGACATGGAAAGTATGAGAATTAAATATCGTTTTATTGTCATTTACAATATTTTTTACAGAAAATTAAATTCCTCCATTTGCCCAACATAGGCCTACCTTTGAATGGTCGTTGAGAAGTTATGTGAACTCGTGTCAAATTAGGAAGTCGATTGTGTCTGTTCAAATTTTAGGGAAGTAAAAACTTGCTTGAACTAGTTAAACTATTTTTTCGCAAGACTTTAAACAAGCGTAAGTAATTGAAAGGATAAAAATTAAAAAAAAAAAAGAAACGGAGAATTGATCTTATGACTTATGGAGTAACTTGCCTTACCTTGCCAAAGGCAACAACCACTTTTTGTGTGTGTGAGGTACAGTATTATAGTAATAATAGTAATGCTAACTACTTTCAGTTGGTGGATACCAAAGATTCATTAGATTCATCTTTAACGTGATAACTTAAGGGCAAAAACAAGTTCCAACTTGTCCTGTTACAGTCTTGAACTTAATGTGTATAGGTTGCTCAAAGCGAGAGTAAAGAAAAAGAGAGAGGAAAAAAGGTTTGAACCCTCGACCATGTACTTGCTATGCATACTTTATAATTGATTATTGAACGACATTTTAAATGTTCAATCTTCGAAATTGTGGCCTATCTTAGGTTGGTAGCATTTATTTCGGAGTATCACCACATTGAGCACTCTGAGAATGATTGGTCGAATAAGTTTACAATAGGGCAGTTGCTTAAGGTCTAATTCGAAAGAGCTGTTGTATCACCATCATACCCGTATTCCGCCTGTGGCAGGGTCGGGTCTGTGGGTTTTATTGAGCGGCGAATTGCGTTGGACACACCAGTTCACATCCGATCACTGAAGTTAAGCACCGCAACCCTAGCTAGGACCGACATTGGTGACCGCTTGGGAAAACTGGGTACTGCTAATACCCAAAAGTCGTCGCATTAGTGTAGTGTCTGTGTAGTCTCTGCATCAGAACTACACTATGGACGGGGCTTTAATGACCTTGTAGTTGAAGGGCCCTAAAACACCAACAAACAAACAAACTGGGTTCTAGCCCCTCCACCCCCGTCTATCTCTCACGAGGTCCACGTCCACCCCAAACACTACAATCTCCTTACGAACAACATGTTCCCACGTCTGCTTCGGTCTCCCCGGGTGCTCCCAACTACCTGCATTCCTGTAATGGACCTAACGAGCTCCTCCTCCCTTCTTCTCATTACATGTCCATACCATCTACTCTCCCTCATTTTTTTCCGCGATCTCCCACACACGCGAGCTACCCTTAATATACTGGTTCCTAATTCATATTAGCTCCTGCCCCCCCCCCCCTTCCAACTCGCATACTCGGCTACTTGCATCCAAAGAGGGAGAGGCTGTATTGCGTTGGACAGGCCAGTTCTCGTCTGATCGCTGAAGATAAGCGACGCAACCCCAGCTAGTACTAACATGGGTGGCCGCTTGGGAAAACTGGGTACTGCTAATATCCAAAAATCGTCGCATCAGTGTAGTGTCGGTGCAGTCTCTGCATTAGAACTGCAGCCCTGTGCACAGGGCTGTAATGACCATTGTAGTTGAAGGGCCCTAAACCACCAACGAAACGAGAAAAAAAAATAAATCTAAATAGCTGTTGTATGTCTATCTAGAATATTTATTAATAGCAATATCGTGATATTATTATTATTGTTGTTAGTGAATTATAGTGAGTGTTTTTGTTTATGGAGTATGGGGAACTAACTGCTGGCATATATCAACCGACGTGCAGTGGTCAAAACGATCACCCCCATAAATTCTTCGCAAAAATTTGTCAGTGTTTCTCGGCGAGTGACATACTGTCTTGTATAATAATAATACCTTTGGGACAAGTTAACATGGTCGTTATTTAATAGAGGGGGGGAAAAGTGATTTCTATAAAGAAATATCTGAAGGTTGAGAATCTGACATTTTGGCAGAATTCAAGGAAGAAGACCTTATAGTGCATACCGTACTGTCTGTCGTACTGTCGACGAAAGTACAGTAGTAGTAAATGGTCTTGTTGTTTGAGAGGTCGAGGATTGTCCATTGAAGCTTATGAAAATCGGATTTCTAGCTAAGTATGCTTGTTGTGTAGTCTGGTATTTCAAATATTTCTGGATTGGTGTACGGCTTTTTTCTTTCTTTCTTTGCAGAATGGATGAGGGGGAGAGGAGACAATCTATGCAAGAGTTTGCTGGAAATTTGAAGTTTCTTGCAAGTCTGCTTAGGAAGGGATTTTTCGTGTCTGTACTTGTATTTTTCTGCAGGGAGAAGAGGGATGACGGAAGGGAGAGGGGGGAGGAGGAGGAAGGGAAGAAAAGATACAAAACTTCTCCTTATTTTGTTTCCTTACCAACTGTAGAAGGTGGAGGTTTGAAGAAGGTTGTATACTGTGTTTGAGAAAATGAGTGGTGTTTGGAATTTAGGAGGTACGTCCAGCATTTCGTTGAGGGGTAGGTAGAACTGAAGTCCAACGAGTTTGTCTATGAACTGCAGTTCTCAGGCTCCTGTGATCTATGTTGGGAAAAGAATGAGGTTATTGTGGTGTATAAGTAGATAGGTACGTAGTGGCAGAGCAACAACGTATTTTACTTGCGTATTTCTTAATTCATAGCAAGAGAAACAAGTAAGCAGTTTTTTTTTTATATATACCTGTGGGGCATCGTCGTTAAAACTACATTCCTCCTGCTCCTCGTCCTTCTCCTCTTTTGCAGCTAGATTCATTCTAAAGGTAGGAAAATATGTTTTGGCAACTTTGTTGCCCTAACCTGTTTCTACTTGCTCTTCCTTAGTCATCATCATGATCATTTTTCTTCATTATTCCACTTTCCGCCACCAATCATCATCCGGTTTAAGTACAGCCCTGATGTGTTGTAAGATATGATATTATAATTCCCCTCCCCCTGCCTCTCTCTCCCGAATTGACCTGAAGATTTGTAAATCGTATTTTTGATTCTTAGTCACCGTTAATAGGTCTTCTTATTGCCACGGATTTGGGCTGGTGAAGATGGAAACCTTGTCAGGAAAATTGAAAGTTGTTTGGCCATCGATCAAAATTCGGTTGCGGGACAGTTTATCGTAAGTTTGTATTGTCAGGTTGGTGTTGGCTTAGTTTACTCGTGTTTAACGTCACTTATTACCACTTAGATTATAGCTGTTGACAGACGTGTGGTTGGAAAGAGGACCTATGTACCGCTATACACTGTCCCGCTGGAGAGATTGGATTGTTTGTGCACTTCACGTGATGAAATGATGAGTGATTGTAATTAGATGATGACTTCAGTGGTTGTTTGTAAGGGAGTTTGATAGCTAGGGTGCAGTGCCGGATTTCCATACGTTGGTGTTTGGGGACCCCTTAGGGACCCATTAAATCTACAAAAAACGTTTTGTCCCATCAGGACTTCGGACGAATTATTGGACAGTATTTTACGCAGCTGACCACCTGCTCCCTAACGTTGCAACCCCGTTTTTTTTGTCGGTGGCCTACTTTTCTTCGTTGGGGCACATTTCCTTCACTGACGCCAGGTTTTTTTTTGTTGGTGTTTTAGGGCCCTTCAACTACATGGTCATTAGAGTCCCGTCCACTGTGTAGTTCTGATGCAGAGACTGCACAGACACTACACAAATGCGACGATGTTTGGGTACTAGCGGTACCCAGTTTTCCCAAGCTGTCACCCATGTCAGTACTAGCTGGGGTTGCGTTGCTTAACTTCAGTGATCAGACGAGAACTGGTGTGTCCAACGCAATTTGCCGCTCCCACCGACTCCAGGGGACAAGCTGCTACACTCTGGAATTTTGCCGATATACATGTTCCATGTAGAACTGGTTCTTTCACATGCAACCCGGGGCCACACCGTGGAAGGCCCATTGGGGCCTCTCTCTTGGCCGAACGTGCTAACGAGGCAGGTTTTTTTGCTGAGGACACTTGGTCGTATGAAAATTGAGGGGGAGTCGTCGTCGTCCCATAAAAGAATCATGGTCATTGGAATGGGATATTTACTAGGTTGGAATGGTGGTCACTCACGGATAAACAATAGCACGCCATTGAACAGCAGCAATTTATCGCTGAAGCTTGTTAAAAATAGGCCTCCGTCCTAATTTGAGAGGTTTAATGGGTATTGTAAAGGTCATTGCAAAGTTCATGATATGGAGTTTACTCGTCTCTAATCTCTCACGATATTGGGATGTCCGAAAGTGATCGTTGTTGTTGTTTTTTTTTTCCAACACCCTCTCCTCTCCGATAGGAATGTGATAATTGGACACAACATGTTCCTCAATTAATGTGAGTTATTATTTAGTCGAATTGTCTTGTGCGTGTAGTGGAACGGTGCCTCGCCTGTCACCCATCCCACTTCCCACCTGCAATTTTTTTGGATGGTCGATATGTGAAAAGTAAAGCAAAAAGAGGCATGACCCGAACCCATTCATCGACAGTTGGTGACGATAAAAATGGTAACAGCCACCACGCAACACTAATAGCACCTTGCATTCCTTTTGTGAGGTTCACCTGCACTTTGTGTAGCTGCAACACATCCTGAAGTTGAAGGTTATCCTGATATCGACTTTCTAATTTTCTCCGGAGGAAGAATGAGGGCGAGGTGGTTAGGTGGACTAGATGGCCAATCGAAGACTGCAAGAGAAAGGTTTCTTGGTGAGGATTGTTTTTATTGGAAGGGAAGGGGGGAGAGGGTGCTGCAGAAGGGAGACCGGACCGGAATAGGCGTTGAAATGATCTATCATGATATAATGACATATTGACTGTGATAAGTGTTATTGTTGTCGTCCTGCGGTTTATTGAAATGAAATGTGAGACGCACAGCAGCTAAGAAAAATACATCTGCTAAGTGAGGAGGCCAATAACTAAGGTCATTTCCGCTGACCTTGTGTCAGGAATGAAAATATTCTTTCTTGGGACAGGTGCTTAAGAGATCTGTCTACTCATCATCTTTTTTTTTTTTTATTTTAGGTTACTCACAAGGGGAGTAGTAATGGGAACTGATAAATTTGAATGGACGAATAACTAGACGGCGGTTGAGCTATTTATCGCCAGTTTTTTTTCCGGCTCTAAAGACCATTTACCGACACTAGGGGGACAGGGCAGGCGAACCCTTCTACAGTTGGGAAATTTTGCTCACTCGCTAACATAGTTTTTTTTAACCCGCCGTGGTGGCTTGGTGGTTAGCACACTCGGCAACTGCGTCAGTAGTTCTAGGTTCGATACTGGACCGAGGTGGGTTGGTTTCTTTCGGATGAGAAGTAAAACCGAGGTCCCGTGTTGCACGTAAAAGAACCCTCTGTATTATGCAACGGGTAGCAAAAAAAGCAACTCCAAACCCTTTTTCCGCCTATGGCAGGGTCGGGTACCCATTTGTTCCTCTGAATGGACACAAGGCGATATATTGGTCATAGTTTTTTCTGCAGCCGGTTTCCGGCCAAAGCTGCACCCCTACGCTTATTTATAACGGGTCTAGTGTTCGTTGGGGAATGCTACCGATGCCAGGGGGCGAGCTCCTACACCTGGAAATTTTGTCTCATCTACCCGTTTCGTAGTAGAGAGGGTTCTGTTACGTGCAAGTGCTATCGTACATCCACACGGGACCTCAGATTTACTTCTCATCCGAAAGAAGGCACACTCGCGGCCTCTCTCTCGCCCGAAAGAAGAGCCGACCCACCTCGGCCCAGTATCGAACCTAGAACTACTGGCGCAGTTGCCGAGCGTGCTAACTTAAGTTTTCTACGGACGAGAGAGAGGACTGAGAAGCCCCCCCCCCCCCCACTCACCCAAATGCACCGTCTTTTTTTTCCGTCCCGAATGAGAAGCGAGTACGATATAGCCACGCTAATGATAAAAGACCCCCCCCCTTTGTACATGGAGTAATATAAATACGTATAGATCGGACAAAATTCCTAGCTGTATGACCGTACCCCCCCCCTCCCACCTCTCTCACCTCTCTCTTTCCCTCCTTGGCGTTGGTAAATTACCTTGAACAGTGTGGAGGCCTACGTGAAATAAGCAATTTCCTTTACGCCTCTCCCCCCCGTTTCCGTGTGAACACGGGACATTACCACTAGTTTTACTCTGTTTCCCATTCGGGACGGTAGCCATTTATGGAGGTTTTTCGTTCCTCCACGTTCCTCTCCGCCAGTCGGAATTGAACCTGCACATACTGAACTAATATGTAATTATTTATAACTGGAGTTAGACGACGGAGGTGTAACAAAGAGAAGTCCTGGACGGAACTTACACTATAGGGCAACTTCAGAAGGGGTAAAGAAATGCTGTCATTTAAGGTTTCATTTCCTTCCCCCACCCGCCGAAATAGGTAGAAAAAATGCGACAGGTAATTGGTGCATTTCGGATGATTAAAGGATTGACAGGTATTAGTGCGGTTCGAACCCGGTAACGATGTGAAGTATCCTGAAGAGTAATTTGTGAACTTTTAAGTAACAGACAGACTGTGGATCGTTGAAAAGTTTTGAGACTGGGTGTGTGTGTGTGTGTGTGAAGGGGGTTGTTGAACGGCAGGGAATGTTTTTTTACGAATTGTGAGAGGTCACGATTTGTTGAACCGTCGTTTTTAAATTCCGTGGGCGAAAGACGTTCTGTCAGGAATATTTCTTTGGAGAGGCCGACTGTCAGTGTTAATTGGTCTGAGGTTGAAATCGGGTGACCATCCCCATCTCCCTTCTTTGTTTGGTTTACGGGCAGGTGGGCATGTCCCACTGGCGGATTGTTGTAATTCAGTTATAGATAGATGGGTACGTTTAAATTCGTTTTTTTTTTCTTGAAGGGGGTAGGGGGGTCCTGCCTGGTTTTTGCAGGGTTTAATTCTTTGTATGGGGTTTTTATTTCGGGTAGACGCCCCGATTATTTATTAATTATAGAGGGTGGTTCTCCAGTTTTACCTTGAACCATTTTCGGTAAGTTCACATTTGTGATTTTTCGTGGTATTGTAATACGGTAATGGGCAGTTCATTTTCGCCTGCAGGTCAAACCAATGTCTTCATCTTGTACCTCTTCGTCCGCCACCGATCCACCTATCCGAGTCAGACCCACTTTATCCTGTTACCGTCTTATTGGCGAAAAATGTTTTCTTTAAATTGTTTTTGCTTTAGGGAAATATTTGACTGCCAAATTTCTCCCCCCTCCTTTCCCTACTTCATTCTCCTTCGACCATTGTCCATCATTTCCTAGAAATTTGTTATCGTCATGGTTTTGTGATGACCTGTAGGCTGTCCAGTCCTGTTGTCCTATCGCAGTAATGAACTTTTAGGATAGGAAGTTTTAACCACAGGTTAGATCTTGATGCCGGGCTAAGTCATCTTACACCTAGTGTCCCAGATACCTGGTTGCTCAGGGCAGAAATTAATTCGGCTTTTAGCTGTCGAGTAAAATGGAACAGGATGTGACACGGGTGTTAAAGGGGGTGTTATGATAATAGGAGTGAGCTCCAAAAAAAAAAGTGATTTCAATCAGATCTTTGTCCGGAATAGGAATTTCCTGTTGGTGATGGTGGTGGTAGTGGTAGAGAGGTACTTGTTTGTGTCTTTGTTAAGTGAGTGTGTGAGGGTCCGGTTAATCAATGGGTGGTATAGTGCGGGCCGCGTTGTGTCGATGAATAGGCTTGGTTGGGAGAGGAAATGACGACGACTGTTGGATATCCGTTGTCCATGTGGGGGTATTCTCATTTGGGATAGAGGAAAACGTAATGCCGTCCTTTATGTTTATGGAGATTTGTACCAATACCTTCTTCCGTTCCGTGACATGATGTAGGGGGTGAGAGAGAGGGGCGAAGTGAGCCCCCTATATTGTTAAATAGGTTCTCATTGTTTCTTTTTCGGCCCGACGTGAGCTTGGTGGGTGTCAAGGTGGGCGGTGATGACCAAGGCAGTTTTGCCAAACCCAATTAGCATATTTCAGTAAAGGTGCATCTACATTAATATTTGCTGTGTCCCGTTTTCCGCCTTCCTCAGGGCGTTGAATGAATTTCTTTCATCTTGTCTGTTGGGCGGTGTTTCCTATTAATAAATCATAGAAGAGTCCAATTGGTTAGTCCGGTGCTCACTCAGTTGGGTGACGCTTGTTGTATTTTCAAGGAGCGCAGGTTCGTCTCTCCACCCTGGTCAAGGTCGGTGACATTATCGCAGATCTGAGGGTGGAGGTTGTAGCAGACCCTATAGTGTACGCCATCTGTCAAATAGGAAGTAAATTCTGTGCGATTTCCTGCATAGGGGGTGTGTAGGTGTGTGACATCATATCTGCTCTTCGTTTATTTTCAGCCTGTGGCAGCTTTCATTTGGGAAGGACAGGAAAATAATGCTGACGTATTCTCTAGGTGTGAACTGGTGACAAAGGTGCAAGAGGTAAAGTACCATACAATCAAAGGGGGAATGGTTGGAGACACAGGCAAGCCGAGTTCCGTGTGATAGGAGGGTCCCAAACAAGTTGAAAGGGGAGTTTGACAGGGCAGTGGTCAATGAGTGGTCAGAGTGTTGGGCAGTGAGGAAGGACCACGTCAATAAAATGTAAGTAGCCGAAATGCGAATGCTGCGGTACATGAGTGGGGTGTCAAGAGCTGATTGAATTCACCATGAGTGTATTAGAGGTAGCCTGGGGGTGGAGGACATCGCAGAAAAAGGGAGGAAGAGTAAGTTAAGGTGGTATGGACACGTAATGAGAAGAGGGGAGGAGGAGCTCGTTAGGTCCATTTCAGGAATGCAAGTTGTTGGAAGCACCCGAGGCTGGGAGAGACCAAAGCAGACGTGGGAGTAGTGTGCGGTGTGGACGGGGACACCTGGTTGGAGATAGGCGGGAGTGGAGAGCTAGAACCCGCAGACCCGACCCTGCCACAGGCGGGATAAGGGTATGGTATGAGGATGATGATGGCAGCATTAGGATGTCTAGACAGAAAAAGAGCGTGAAGAAAGACATGGGAACATGGAGCACCCACGAGTCACATAGTATAGACGGTGGCTTTTTTTTCGAGAGCGGATATAGATGACGCTGGTTCCTTTGTGTCCTTCGTCACTGGGGTTATTTCACAGTTAGTATACACTCTAGTTATGAGGGGGGAGAACGAAATATTATTTCATAGGCTCGTGTTCCACCTGAGGTCATCACTCTCTCTCGTTTTGGCTTTAGTTACACCACCGCCAACACCATCTGGAACCGCTCGTGCGGGCACGTGTCTCCCTTTTCCTATATCGGTTTTCTTCATTAGCCCCCCTCCGTCATACTCCATCGTGTTCTCGTCGTTCTCCTCTGAGGGGTTCGTGACCCTACCATAAAGTAAAAATGTTTGTGATGTTGGCCGGCCTAGGGATAGAGGGTGAGAGAACACCTGGAAATTGTATCTGTAACTCATTGTTAGTTTTATAAATTCTGCTGTGCCGACTGACACCTGGTGGTTGGCTTGAAATGCATCACTGACTTCACACACACGCTCCGCTGTTGTTAGGGCAAGATAGCCACAGATGCTCTTATGGGGGAGGGGGCAAATATAATTATGAATGTTTTGGGACACAACGTGTATTGATTACGAATGATTGCTGCTGCTGGTCATTTGATAAGTCCTCTTGTTTGGTCCTTCTCTCTCTCCCATTCATTCTCCATCCCCTTCTCTGTTGGTACGTTGTTCCACGTCAGATTCTTATCTCGGACGCTTTCTTTTCCGTCCTTCGTTTGTCTGTCCTGTTAGGAGGATGACCACGTCGTGATATCACCTTAATTCGAGAGGACCATTTACACTTATTTTTTTTGAGTGTTTTGTATGTAAATTTGGGTGTAAACGGTATTCAAATTTGAGGTTCGAGTACCATCACCTCTTTTTTTTTTTTTGTACCTTTCCCCTTCACTTCCCCCTTTTGATTTTGTATGTGGGTGTTGTGTATTTCAATGAACGGATGGGACTACTGGGGCTATGCGCTGACTCGGAACAGATGAAATGGGGCGCTTTTTCCCCCTCAATTGTTTCCATATAGTGTGTAACTCGTATCGTTAGTATTTCAGTGTCCATCCCCGACCCCCTTCTCCATTTATGGTTATTACTATTTTTTGGAGATGGTTTTCATGAACCCGTGACGGAAATATAAAGGTCAACAAAACAATGCTACCACTTTTTATTTTTTTAAAAAATAAAATGATTTTTTTTTCACCTCTGTTCCAATTCAGAAATTTCAGGTGTGAACATTTCATGACTGAACATATATCGATGAAAAGGAGGACGGGGAGCTGCAAAAGAAGAGGGGAATATTTTTTTTTTATAATTTCGGGAGTTCCCCACTCCTACCCTCCCTCCCATTCCTCCTTGTTCGTATATTTTGTGAATAGCCTACTCTGTAAATGAATGAATAGAGTTTGGGAACAAAAGCAGAATTGAATTCAAGAGACGGATAGTAGGGGAAGGGGGAATGTTGTAGACACGTGCCAAAAACTGGTGGTGGAGATTGAGAAAGGGGCGGGGGGTGTCTGTTGAACCCGTTACCTCTGGTGCTGAACCCTCTATGAACCAGCTGGTTCGGCATCATAAATTGTAAGGGATGTATGAGGTGACCACACGCGCCATCTGTTTTTGAAGTATTTTTTTTCTCTTTGTTTATCCTTCTGTTCACTCTACTTATTGTCCCGTCCCGTCCAAGGAGTGGTCCCCAGTCTATTCGTATGTTCCTCCTCCTCCTCAGTCTTCTGGTCCTATATTTCCATAAATTTCTCATATTTCTCTCTCTCTCTTTTGACATTTGATGTCGATTGCATAATTACGTTCATTTTCATGCTAACTCTTAGATGCCTAATCTAGTTGACCTTTTCAGGAAGAGGGTTATTTATTAAACATGCAAATTAGGCTGAGGTGGAGAAACTAACTGGAAAAGGCGTCAAAGAGCAGCTGGACCAGAGAGAGAGGATGGAGAGGACGGAGCAGAAGAATGGACATATGAAAGAGTTAAAAGAAGGGTGGTATCTATAGCTGGTTTCAGATTTCTGAATTGCATTCCCCCCCCCCTCTTCACTCGTCAAATTCAAAAATGCTTCCTTCTCTAGATGATTGGCATTATGCCTCTCTCGTAAAACGCTGGGTCCATCCCATGACCGGATGTAGCGGTTTCTCTTTCGCCAGACACATCTGTTTGTAAGTGGAATTGATAGCAAGCATACTCTCAACCAGCAAGTAACTGATTACTCGTGTTTTGTGAATGTCCCTCCGCACCCCTTCACTTTCTAAAACAATTGACCTCAATTCCGTTTTCACGTGACCCGTCCTAAAATTACTAATTGCTGTTTAAATGCTGGTGCTTTATTTTCGTTGTCATAAAACGCTTTGTAACCCGCCTCGGTGGTGCAGGAGGTAGCGTGCTCGATTACTGCGTCAGTGGTTCCAGGTTCGATACTGGGTAGAGGTAGGATGGATGGCTTCTTTCAGGCGAGAAAGAGGCCCTGAGTGCACCTTCCTTCGGATGAGAGTTAGAACCGTGGTCCCGTGTGGTGTACAGTGGCATTTTCACTTCAAAGAACCCTGTCTACTATGAAACGGGTTGATGAGGCAAAATTCCCAGGTGTAGGAGCTCGTTCACTGGCGTCGGTAGAGTGCCGTTGTTGTTGTTGTTTGTTGGTGTTTTAGGGCCCTTCAACTACAAGGTCATTAGAGCCCCGTCCACTGTGTAGTTCTGATGCAGGGACTGCACAGACACTACACTAATGCGACGATTTTCGGATACTAGCGGTACCCAGTTTTCCCAAGCGGCCACCCATGTCAGTACTAACCGGGGTTGTATTGCTTAACTTCAGTGATTAGACGAGAATTGGTATGTCCAACGCAACTTGTCGCTGCCGTAGAGTGCCCCAACGAACAGTAGACCGACGATAAATAAGCATAGGGGTTGCAGCTTTGGTCAGGAGCCAATAGATCACCCGTGTGTCCACTGAGAGTGACAAGATGGGCATCCGACCCTGCCATAGGCGAGAAAAGGTTTAGGAGTTCCTTTTTGCCGCAGCATTAAATTGGTAACCGACAGCGTAAATGTGCTGTACAACAGATCGCCCATGCGTCCCGGTCGGATGAAAATAGGCTCCCGACCCTGACATAGGCGGAAAAAAGGTTAGTCGCTGCTTGCTAGAGGCTACAGGAGTTTGAGTAGTTTGAGCGTGTCACAGTACGCAAGTTGACCGATGCCGGCGGTGGGACAGTGTTATTTTGGGGTGCTGAATATCACCCTGTCCGTTTTCGAACTTGCTGACCATCCGAATGCTAGATATAGTTAGGATGTGTGAAGGGTCATGTGCCCGTTTTCGTCAGCCCAGTCGCGCGTGCGCGTTGAATTCTTAACCGTTCTTATACTACTACAAATGGGACAAAAAAGGAGGAACGTCTTGATGTGGTCCTGTGTACGTTTTTTTTTTTAAGTCTACCTAATTTCTTTTTTGCAAGATGGATGGTGGAGTTAATAGTTGGAGGGTAAGAGACGGATGAGAGGAGGGGGTGAGGTGCGAGGACAAGGAGAATAAATGAAGTGGTGAGTTGTTGTTTCAATTGTGGCCTGGGAATGGTATGCACCCATGTTCAACTAAAGAATATTAGCGTGCCTTTGTTTAGTCATGCGTGATACCTCACAGATTCTTTTTCCTTCACCCCTCAGACTGGTCTTCCTGGCTTTCGCCTACCTGGTATTATTTTGGTGTTACCTCACGATTTAACCCGTCTCCCCTTAATATTTCTCCTACTCTTTCCTTGCCCCATTCTGTCCCGTTTAATTCAGCTTTGTTCCCCCCCCCCTCCTCCTTCAAGGAGTGCCCGTCATCATTATCTAACGTTTGTCCCACCAGCTATTAACATTTTTTATATCTATCCTGTTGTTTACCCCCGTCTACTTTGACCCTCTCCCTCCCTTTGCCAAAAAATCATTCATACCCACGGTAGTATCATCATCATCCCGTGTATTTGCTTACTCTTTCCTCTCACCTTCCCGCTCCCTCTGCCCTCCCTGCAAGAAGGTTCAGGCCTCCTCGTAAGTATTATTTTATCAACATCTGTTCAGAGTGGAGCGCATGGAATGTTGTGCCGCTGTTGAATTTTGACCTTGGAACCTGTGGTGGCCACCACCTCATTCGGGGTACTCACGTTTTTCCATATCTCTGTGAATATCAAGCTGTTTCTTTTGTCTCTAATTGCTGGTAGGTAGGTAGCACGTTTTTATTTTACTGATGTCCCAAATTTCGGGTTTTTAATTGTTGGCTATAGATTCATTTAAATGGGTGAGGGCCTCTCCCTGTTTTGTTTTTTTTTTTCGCGTCTTACTCATGGTGTGTCTGCCGCCCTTGAAGGTCTCTGGTCTGGCATTGAATTTCGCCTACTAAAGATGAATATCTTGTAACTGTTACTTAATGGATTATATCAGGCGCTGTTCAGAGGTCCCGTGAAGGGTTGGAAGTTCTGCTCGCTGTCCTAGGACAGTTGACTACAATGTCGGCTAGGTACTGTATTGTTGTGTCGACAGAGTTGGTGTCTAGGTCTTGATCTCGTAGTAGACGACCATAGTGTTATTGATCGCGCCTCGATGTGCGCAGTGGGTAGCACGCTCGGGAACTGCGTCAGTAGTTCTAGGTTCGATACTGGACCGAGGTGGG
>JAAFCE010009126.1:3722443-3778279 GCA_013389805.1 Trigoniulus corallinus
GGACAGGGTTAAGCAGAGAGGGGGGCTGACGACGTAATGGAGGAGAGAGAGAGAGAGGAGGAGGAGGATAGGGTTAAACAGAGAGAGAGGAGGGGGGGCCGACGACGTAATGGGTAATGCGCCAGACATAGATGTCCATCAACAATTTACTAAAAATTTGCAATGTTTCGATTAAAGGGGGGGTGAGCTAGGGTCAACAGAGCCTCTCTTTTTTTTTGTGACTTTCTTTCCAAAAAAAGAAAAATCTTTCAATTTTTCTTGAAATATTTGCAGAAGTTAAGGTATTTTTGATCTTGTACCTCCTCAGCCTCCTTTTGATCATCTTCCTCTCCCTGTCCCCCCCTCTCACTTGCTGTGTTCCCCCTCTACCCCTTTTATTCCTAAATTTCCCCTTAACTAAAATGGCATGTTGTATAAAAAAAGAAGGTGTAGGAGTCACTAAATAAATAAACTTTAAGATGTTTTTCGAAGCTTATCATATAGTTCACAGTTGCGCTATATTACACTATCCAGAAATGCGTTGAGGCGCCTGATAAATGGACCTCCTACCCCCTCCGCACTGTGATACCGATGGGGTAACGGCTATCTCTGTTATGCAGTCACTTTTGTGCCAGTCAGTAGTTTTTTTGGCAATGAGATGCCATTGTCCGTGATTGATGAGGAGGGGATCCATTGGAGAAACTGTTGCGGAAGAGGCGTTTATTTCGTTTTCTACATTGATTTTCGTAGGATGACCTTCGACCCTCATCTGTTTCTTCCTCCCCCGTTACCTCTCTTCATTCTTGCCTCTCTCCTCCTCCACCTTACCCTTTGCGATGTTCCTGATCGATAAGGATTTGGCAATGTGTTGCCCTTCTTGTATTGGTTCCATGATGGGGTATTGAAAGTTTTTGACGGCATTGGTGGAGGGGTGTGTGTGTGTGTGTGCAAGAGGGAGGGAGGGACTGGGTAGTGGAAAATTAGGAAAAGGCAGGATATCGTCGCCCACATGATGTTGTTACTTCTGCTGCTGCTGTTACTGATGATGCGCATCATTGTTTCCATACTTGATAGGGTGGAAGGGGGGGGCCTAGACTAATGATATTTGGAAGTTTGAGGATCTAACTTTGGAAATATCCCGGGACACCGACCAAACTTGATACTGCACAACTGCTGGTCTCTTTCTCTTTTTCCTGCTGCCTTGGAATTTTACTCGACGTTGTTTTCTGCCGTTGGGCTCTTGTCTGAGAATTTTCATACACCAGTTTTTTGTTTGTTTGTCTCGGTTGTTGTTGTTTGTGTTTTGAACAATGCTTCGGGATAAAGAAACGCAGAGCATCCTGGTCAATTATTTGATCCTGATTGTCCTGCTACTGATATTATGGGTGTTGTACGCTGGGGTAAGTAACTGATATGATGTGGACAATGAATGTTCTCTTTCTGGTAAGTTTGACACAGTGGTCACCACTCATCACCATCATCTTATGTTGTTGGGCACTAGTTGCCTAGAGAGGAAATATCGAAGGGTCGATCCCCGCTTTCCCCGGGATGTGGAATTTGAGGGAAGGGCTGATTATGGGGCTGCAGAACTTGTGGAACTTGTCCTGGTACCGATTTGGAAGTAGTAATAGTTGTCATGACTGCCCTGTTGCACTTTTGTTGTTATCATTTGAAGTGTATGTCGGGTGTTTGTTTAAATTTGGGGTGTTGACACACACACACTACCTCCGGAATTTGCCCCGCTATGTCTCTCCCTGGGATTGTTGATGCTGGTGGCCATCAGGACTTGTTAAAGTCGGGTGTGACACACCCGACAACGTTGGTTTACTGATGCCGATGTCAGGCGCAAAAATATGTTTGTTGTGGGTACGTGTTGTTATTTTTTCCTTTGGCACGCACACATGTCTCCATCTGGGCCTATTCGTGTTTAATGTACCCCCCTATATCTTTAAAAAAAAAAGAGGTAAAAGCAATTTGTGAAGGCCCAGCTGGTGACCATCATCATTAGCGCTCTTTAGGTAAAAATATTCGACACTGGGACAGATGATGTGCCGCTGTTGGCTTTTTTCGTTGACGTGACATCCGCTTTGGTAACAGTTGCTGAGGTCCCTCCCAAAAAATGACTAGGGGTGCCAAAGAGCGACCTACAACTTCATGCGTGTTTTCGGAAGGGTTTTGGTTTGATGACTGGTCACTCAATTTTGGTACGAGCAAGGGAGTAAGAGAGCACCTTTATGATGACCTAAACCTCTCGCCAATTGCTCGTGTCTTTGAGTTACCCATGCATAAAGCATTTTTCACTGTTCTTTGGGCCATGGCCAATTCCCTCCACCTAATTTGACGTCAAAAATGTAACTCCCCCTGGCGGATGTCCCGTGGGTTTCGTTCCTTTGAATTGTGCGTTTTGTTTTCCGTCTTGGAAGACGAAGAACATGTATCCAGACAAAGTATTCCTTCCTACAAGGATCTCCCCTTAGGAATCGCCCTCACTCAAATTGGAAGCATACAAAATTTGACCCACCCCCATTGACATTTCCATCGCGCCTCCTAATGTCTGGATGGACGGGTAAAGGGAGGCCAAATTTCCAGGGGTAGGAGCTCCTCCTCTTGAAGTCGCGTCGGTGGAATTCCCCAACGAACAGTAGACCGACGATAAATAAACATAGGGAGGGATTTCAGCTTCGGTCGACAACCGGCTGCAGAAAAACACTGTCCAATATATCACCCTTGTGTCCATTCCGGGGGACAATATGGGTACCACACCCTGCTGTAGGCGGGGTAGCTGTTTTTGCTTGCCCCTATTGTCTGCATGCTGATTAATGATTTGGAATGCCCCAAAGTTGTCTGGGTCGAGTGGTAGCGTAAGTTTGTTTAGGCGTTAGTTGAGTAGTGAACAAATGAACCCCTCCCTCCTCCCCCCACTTTGACGTCGATAAGTTGCTCCTTGACCGTGGCCTAGGAGCCAAGGAAAAAACTCCTAACCCTTTTCCCGCCTATGGCAGGGTCGGGTACCCATTTGTCCCTGTGAATTGATACAGGGCGATATATTGGTCATAGTTTTTTCTGCAGTCGGTTGCCGGCCAAAGCTGCACCCCTACGCTTATCTATCGTCGGCCTAGTGTTCGTTGGGGAATGCTACCGACGCCAGGGGGGGGCCGAGCTCCTGCACCTGGAGATTTTGCCTCATCTACCCGTTACGTAGTAGAGAGGGTTCTTTTACGTGCAAGTGCCATCGTACACCCACACGGGACCTGGGTCTTACTTCTCATTCGAAAGAAGGCACACTCGCGGCCTCTCTCTCGCCCGAAAGAAGCCGACCCACCTCGGTCCAGTACTACCTAGAACTACTGGCGCAGTTGCCGAGCGTGCTAACCACTACGGCACCGCGGCGGGTCAGACCGTGGCCTAGGAGCGAACCTGTAATGTTGGGGTTGGTGATGACTGATGACGAATTGCAGTAATTATTTTTTTGCCTATCTTTGAGAAAGTGTTCGCATTGTGCAATAGATGGCGTGGTTTGAAAGACTTGGATTGTCTATATGTGGATAGTATTTCTTGTTATTCCTGCTACGTGGCGCTGATCGTTGAAGGTGCTTTTTTTTTTTAGGTGGACCCCTTTTCGTATTTGGGCATAGTTGTTTTCGGGTTTTTGGAAGTGCATAAATTTAGATGAGGGAGGGGAAGTTTGTGAACTGATGAGGTGCTTTATTTATTAAAAGCCGGCAGCACTCAAGTCGATGGAGGTTCGGGGTGGTTTAACATGTTCCGGTGAATACCTCGTTACTGCCAGTAGACGTCACTAACACACACCAAAAAAAAAAGGGAGGAAGACGGGGATGAGTGAGGCCTGTGATTTCACTTCTTAACTCACCCACCCCTCTCCCATCCCGTTTCTTACTGGAGTTTTTCTTAATCACATTGCTTGTAAATGTAATATTAAATGTTTTTCATGTGATAAATATGGATATTTCGATGTATTTGCAGGTTATTCCCAAATGGGACGGGTGAAATGGAAGGGATGGGGAGAATGCGTTTTTTCTTCTAAATTTATGCCTTTCATCTTCATTGGTTTGTCACTTACAAACAATGGCAGCGTGCTCTCATACACAAAAATTATTTTTAGACCTTTGAAGACCGATTTCATTGAGAAGCCAAAATTCGTACTTTGCCGAAATTTTTTTTCACCCAGCTCCTCTCCCGAATTCTTCTTTTTAAGTTTTTTTGATAAACGATGCATTCTGAGCTTGAGTACAATTTATACGGCGTGACGTGATGCAATCATTCCGGTTTTAGTAATCCTCTAGGAAAATCCTGGGATCGGCGAATTGCTTTGGACACACCAGTTCCCGTCTGATCACTGAAGTTAAGCAGCGCAACCCCAGCTAGTACTGACATGGGTGGCCGCTTGGGAAAACTGGGTGCTGCTAATACCCAAAAATCGTCGCAGTAGTGTAGTGTCTGTGCAGTCTCTGCATAACAACTATGCTGTGGACGGGGCTCTAATGACCTTGTACTTGAAGGGCCCTAAAACACCAACAAACAGGAAAATTCTATATTGCGCAGAGTAGCTGGAAGCTACTATTCCTTTTCCTGCCTGTACCAGGACCGGGTACCCAATTTTGTCTCGCTGAATGGACGCATGGGCGATCTGTTGGACGGTATTTTTCCGCATTTGTCGACCTAAGCTGCAGCCCCTATGCTTATTTATTGTCGACCTACGGTTTGTTGCGGTGACACCCCACCGGCGCCTGGGGGACGAGCTCCTACACCTGGAAATTTTGCCTCGTCTACCCGTTGCATCGTAGAGAGGGTTCTTTGACGTACAAATGACATGGTATATCATGCACAGGAAGGCACTGGCTTTAATACCCGGCCGATGGAAGGCGCACACCGCGCCTCCCTCTCTCACACCCGAAAGGAGCCTGCCTACTCACCTCCATCCAGTATCGAACCGGGAACCACTGACGCAGTTATCGAGCACCCTACTTCTGCCCCCCTGAGACCGGTATGTAACATTTAAGGAGCTAGTTAGGTCCATTACACAAATACAGGTGGGTGGAAGCACCCAGGGCAGGAGGAAACCAAAGCAGACGTGGGAGCAGGTTGTCCGAAAGGACATGGTAGTGTGTGGGGTGGACGAGGACCCTGGGGGAGATAGGCGGTTTGGTAACTGAAGATTCACGGACAGAAGGTATTTTCTCTTTCCGGGCGCTTATACAACTGTTCATTGGAGACTATTGATGAACAGAGGCAGTTTGTGCTGTAGTTGGCAAAAGGGTCCGTTATTGAGCCTCAGATTGCACTTGTCAGGACCTTTCGAGTTGACCTCTTGATTGCAGAGCCTCTGGTATTCCTGCAGCTTATCTTTCCTCATTCTTGTTGTAAGTGCACCGCAAATGAAGGGGAGGGCAGAGAATGTATTTTAAGGGACGAATGAATGGGGGGGGGACTCTTTTAAATTTGACCCACCGCTAAGCGGACTGGGAATGGATCAGCTGTTGATGGGACGAATTCGGTTGGTGGGACAATACTGACAACAGCAGGAAATGGGTATTTAATTTGCTTGGTCCTCGGACCAAGTATGTCATCATTATCGTAACTTATGAGAAGTGCCCTCGCTAGACTCGCCTCGATGGCACAGTAGGTAGTGTGCTAGGTATCTACGTTTGTGGTGCTAGGTTCGATACTAGACCGAAGTGGGTTGGCCTCTTTCCCTCCCCCCGCACCGTCGGTGGAGTGCTCAAAGGAACACTAGACCGACGATAAATAAACATAGGGGTTACAGCTTTGGTCGGCAGCCGGCTGTGGAAAAATACTGTCCAATACATCATCCTGTGTCCATTCAGCTTGTGTCCATTCAGAGAGAGACAAGAGAGAAAAATGGGTACCTTAACCTGCCATAGGCGGGAAAAGAGGAGTTGCTTGTTGGTTCAATACTGACCGAGATGGACTATTACTGTGCGAGAAGTCCATTTCCTGCTTCGGTGGTGCAGGCGATAGTGTGCTCGGTAACTGCGACAGTGGTTGTAGGTTCGATACTGGACCGAGATGGGTTTCTTTCCTTCGGGCGAGAGAGAGAGAGAAGCCCCGACTGCACCTTCCTTCGGATGAGAAGTAAAACCGAGGTCCCGTGTGGTGTACGATGGCATTTGCACGTAAAAGAATCCTCTCGGCTGTGCAGCGGGTCGATGAAACAACATTTCCAGGTGTAGGAGCCTCTGCCCCTACTCCCTCCTGGTGTCTGGTGGAGGTGGAGTGCCCCAACCAACAGTAGACCGACGATAAATAAGCATAGGGGGTTGCAGCTTTGGTCGGTAACCGGCTGCGGGGAAAACCACTGTCCAATATATCAACCTTGTGTCCATTCCGAGGGACAGGATGGGTGTCCGACTCTGACATTGGACGGAAAAGAGGGGTTGCCTTGAGAGGCCCATTTCCGGATGAAAGGTGAAGCTCGTACAGAATAGGGGTGTATATGGTGTCACACCGCTGCTTGCTCAGACGTGTAATTGTGAATTAACCCTTTCAGGCTCTTCTAGTTCCTCCACCCATTTTTTTTTTTTATTTTTTGATGGCCTCGGTGATGTTTCAGGGGAGGGCCCAATAGGAATCGAACTTTGAATATCCGAAAATCTAATGTCGTCTTGGCAGTGGCCTACTTCTGATATTTTGGAAACCTTTCACATCTCGTCGTCTTCTCCTTCTCATAATCTCCTACCCCCACTCTCTCCTTACTCCTGTCCCTCTCCCCCTACTCCTCCCCCAGTGTTCCGATCCTTCATCCTGTCAACGGTGTGTTTGACTTTGAACAGTAAAAAGAAGAAACGGAGTTTTGAGGGCCCGTTTGGCGAAGATAGGACCAGGGATGTAGAGGGAGGTGGAGAGCTTGTTATGAAATGTGCTGAACCTTCCACAGTAGTCTGTTGTATATGTAATTTCGGGGGTGTGGAAAAAAAAAATGGGTGTTGTTCCCCCCCCCTCTCCTGTCGATCTTTCACTTATGCTCTCCACCCCTGAGGTGCCAATTTGGAAGATCTATATGGCCCATATCCTGTGCCTATGTCCCCCTACTGATTTTTCCAAGCTGTAAACCTGAGAAGACGCCCAATTTCTCCCCCGCAAATATGTTCACGCTTCCGTAGACGTGATATCCGTTGCTGATTGGTCGAACGCCGATGCCGAAATTTTTTTTTTCCTCGGTCAGTAAAATAAGTCGGGGAACCTTAAAAACAGCCCAGACCCTGAGGTCCAAAGCAGACTGAACGTTGTCCAATAAATTGATATTTTCGTCCCTCGCGTGCTGTCGCTCTCGCCCGGTCTTTCTTAACGTGGGAAGTTTTACTGTGGTGTTCGCGGTCGCCTCCCTGCCCGTGTTTGTCTCTGGGTTTCTTTTTTTTATTTTTTTTTTTGGTGGTGTTTTGACAGCGTCCGGTCATGGCTCTATTTGATAAGGAGGCGCAGAGTTTGTTTGTGAATTATATCATCTTAATTATCCTGTTGGTCATTTTATGGATTTTATATCTAGGGGTAAGTTATTTTAATTTTTGTTTTTCAAGAGGTCGGGATGGGGTCGAGATGCCTTCGATGCGGTGTGGTCAACGGGTGGTTACTAACTGCTAAGAAAATGGAAGGGGTTGTTTTATTTTGTTTTTGAAGGGACCTTTGGTGGAGGTAGTGGTGGGCTAGATATATCTTCACGTATTTATGGTGGGGAACTGTAAACCGACGGCCGGTCGTGGCCAGGAGACTTGCTCGAACTCGAGAGTGCGCAGGTTCGATCCGAATTTGAGGCACGGTGGGCAGTTGTGTCCATGTGTGGGACTCGTTTGATTTAATGATTGTTAGTTACTTGTTGTTCGTGAGACCATTTCCTGACCTGGCCTTCACCGGGAAATTTGATCAATCTATTACTTGAGACCATTTACTGACCACAGGGGTGTCACTAACGTCCTATACCGGGATATTTTGTCATTCTACCTGTATAGAAGAGTAGGATCCGAAGGGGGAGTGGCTGTATTGCGTTGGACACACCAGTTCTCGTCTGATCACTGAAGTTAAGCAGCGCAACCCCAGCTAGTACTGGCATGGATGACCGTTTGGGAACACCGCGTACTGCTAATACCCAGAAATCGTCGTAACAGCGTAGTGTCTGTGCAGACTCTGCATTAGAACTAAGCAGTGGACGGGGCTCTGATGACCAGTGTAGTTGAAGGGTCCTAAAGCACCAACGAAACAAAAGGATTCGATGGTGGAAGGATAGAATCGGCCGGGATTGAACCTACGGTCTTCAGTTTAGCAGGTTACACAGTGATGCGGGCCCTTGTTTTACTTCATGCAGTAGGCATCCACTGTCCCCATTTCGAACAACCGGTGCACTTGAGATTTCGGTTTTGCTCGAAAGAAATTATCTGCCCCTCTTCTTCTCCTCCTCCCATGTGGATGGGAGCGGCGAATTGCGTTGGGCACACCAGTTCTCGTCTGATCACTGAAGTTAAGCAGCGCAACCCCAGCTAGTACTGACATGGGTGACCGCTTGGGAACACTGGGTACTGCTAATACCCAAAAATCGTCGCATTAGTGTAGTGTCTGGGCAGTCTCTCTACATAAGAACTATGCCTTGGACGGGGCTCTAATGACCTTTGTAGCTGAAGGGCCCTAGAACACCAACAAACAAACAAATAATCCTCCTCATCCTCCTCCTCCCATCTGGGTCGAACCTGGCTACCGTCGATGCTTGACCTTCGTCCCTTCTGGATCTTTGGACGTTGATAGATGGACAGTTGGACAACCTTTTGGTAGGCCTTTTCCTTCCCTCTGCGGATGATCACTTTACGATTTAAATTTTTGAACTGCTATATATAGTAGTCCTAAGCAAAAAAAAGTATCCCCCTCCCTTAGTGGGAATCGAACCACAAACCTCTGATTTCTGTTTAGTTTAATTTTACTCTATATGATATTTTGTATAATTATATGTATATCATGACCGTCAACGCAACCTTTTTGCCGCCTATGGCAGAGCCGCGTACTAATTTGTGGAACTGTCCAACATGCTTGAACGTAACCCTAATAATGCAGCCCCCCTCCCCATGCTTATTTAACACCGGTCTATATTCTTCTTGGAGGCTTGTTTCTCTCACCAACGCCGAAGGGGGGGGGAACTCTTGTACTGTTGATTTTCTACGGTCTACACGTGTTTTATTTTATGTAAAAGAGGTTCTGTTATGCACGGAGGAGAGGGGAAGGGGGTACTTCCCATCCGAAAGGATGTGCACTGTGAACTTCCCTCTCACCCTGGAAAGAAGCCGTCCGTTTCGACCAGGATCGATCCTGCAACCATCTATTCACGAGTATGCTATCCAGTACGTTACCAAAAGCATTGTCATCGGTCTTCAAATGGAGGTGACCTGTCCGCATCGTCGTTACCCGTGGGCCCGCCTCGAATGTTCAGAAGTAGCATACTCGACTTGTTAATCCGTGGTTACAGGTTCAATCCTGCCCGAGGTGGGCGACTTGTTTAATGGGAGAATGAGAGGAAAGTCCTACTTGCGCCTTCTTCAGTCGCCGAATTGAAAGTAAAGCCGGTGATAAGAACCGGTGTAGAGCAGCAGGAAGGTATAAGGGGGTCACCCCCCTCCCCTTCTGGCATCGGTAAATTACCTTGACTTTTTATCGTATAACCGAAATCAACTCCTAATCGTTTTCCCGCCTATGGCATGGTCGGGTACCCATCTTGTCCCTCTGAATGGGCACAAGGGTGATCGGTTGGACAGTGTTTTCCGCAGCCGGTTGCCGACCAAAGCTGCCACCCCTATGCTTATTCATCGTCGATCTACTGTTTGTTGGGAAACACCGACGCCAGGGGGGGGGGCGAGCTCTTATACCTGGAAATTTTGCCTCATCGACCCGTGCTCAGTTTTACTTCTCATCCGAACGAAAGCACACTCGGGGCTTCTCTCTCGCCCGTAAGAAGCCAATCCACCTCGATCCAGTATCGCACCTGGAACCACTGGCGAAGTTACCGAGCACGCTACCTACTGCGCCACTCAGGCGGGGTTTTTCTATTCGCTTAACCAACTCCTTAGCCTTTTCCCGCCTATGGCAGGGTCGGGTACCCATCTGTCCCTCTGAATGGACACAGGGTGATATATTGGTCGTAGATTTTTTTGCAGCCGGTTGCCGGCCAAAGCTGCCCCCCCTACGCTTATTTATTGTCGGTCTAGTGTTCGTTGGGGAATGCTACCGACGCCGGGGGAGGGGCGAGCTCCTACACCTGGAAATTTTGCCTCATCTACCCGTTGCATAGTAGAGAGGGTTCTTTGACGTGCAAGTGCCATCGTACACCTACACGGGACCTCTGTTTTACTTCTCATCCGAAAGAAGGCACACTCGCAGCTTCTCTCTCGCCCGAAAGAAGCTGACCCACCACGGTCCAGTATCGAACCTTGAACTACTGGCGTAGTTGCCGACCGTGGCGAGTCTTTTCTATTCGCTTAACCACCCAGTCAAAATACAGTTAGAGGTAGGCGAACCACCTTAAGTCCTTCCTCACACCCTTCTGTGTTCCTACTGTACTCCTACCTAGAGAGTGAACTATTGGCCTCGGTCACAGGAGCGAACCAGATTTCTTTGAGCTCTAGAGTCAAGTGCCAGTTTGAGCTGTTGTCTTTTTTTTTCATACTAAAAGTAATGTTGGCTTTCACCACACGGTAACGGGGAAGGGGACAGGGAAAGGTGGTTTAGAGACCCTCCTCTGACGGGATGGGAGAGGATAGATAACGTCCTGCATCGTTCTCAGCGCCACAGAGAGTGATAAGTGTAGAATATTGCATTCTAGAAATAGAAAATTAGGGGCGTGCAGATGGGCCCTATCACCCCCTTTTTTTTCTAAATTCTTTGTCGTCCGGCAGGCAGCGGTGTTGACCTTGGGGATGATGGTTGTCAGGCTGGTGTTTGTTTATATAATGTCTCTGTCCTAACATTGATGCTAATTTAAGGATCTCTTTGTCGTATTTATTTTTATTATTATTATTATTCCCGACAGCGTCTTCCGGTTTGCCCTTATCAAATTCCAGCATCATTACCCCTTACCCCTGTCGGATATCAAATTGAAAAGCATACTTGTCATTTCTGGACACACGTGCTGGCAATCTGCACCCATTTGTTTCAAGGCTGTGGTGGTGGTGGCGGCTCCTGACAAGTAGGAGTAGGTTGTCTTCCTTGTCTGGTCCATATACCTCTTCTCTACCCCCCTTCCTACTCTCTTCGCCCCCCCCTCTCTCTCGGCCCCCTCCATCGGCCTGAGTTTATTATTTTACTGATGGTAGCCGGTACCGTACATTTCATGTTGTGGAAAAGGGTTTTAGGGTAATGGAGTACGCATGCGCAGTCATATCAAAAATGTCGACTTTTTCAAGTTAACTGATAGAGAGCAAAAATAGTTTCATTGCCAGTTTAAAAAAAAAAGAGGGGCAACTATTTGGGTCAGCATTACGATGGAATTTTTGTGGGGTGGCTTGATTCCGGCCCAGTTATGCACTCCTCTTTTCTCAACTATCTAGGGTTTTTTATCTAGCCCCCCCCCCCCCCATCTGTCTCTCATGAGGTAAGAAAAATTAACGGTTGTGTTACCTATTTTGATTTTAAGAGCAGGATTTTTTAAAAAATCCGATGGGAGGTCATGTTACCCTCATCCCGTCTCCTCATCCTCCTCCCTGTACCTACCTCTAAGTGTCCACTTTAAAATTAGATTGTCCGGTTCAAGATGGTGTAGAAACAGGACACGTAATATTGCTTGGGACGTCTGCACTAGATCTAATACCAGTGCTATTAACTGTTTCTTGTTCAGGACAGTGAGTTGTAACCCCCTCCCCCCCGTGGTCCGTTCGTTTCCTCTCGTCACTGTTTTCTTTCACAGTTCATCGGCATGGTCCGGGCTCTTGTCACCTGTGGGTATTGCTTTTCAGTTCGAAGGAAAGGTAAAATATTTGGGTTTTTTTCCTTCCGGTGTTAACTATCCGCTTACTTTCGTCAGGACCGAGGCTATGTACTTTGAACTCAAGAGACAATATACTGTACCCTACCAGTCGAATTTTGAATGGGTTCAATGGCATTATTTTGCACTCACACCAATTTAGATTTAGTTCAAAGTACCTACCTAGTTCAATCTACCTAGCTTACCTTTCTTCAGTCCCAAATGGGAATGGAAGTAAATCCATCTCCCGGTGCGAGCGTACGATGTCATTTGCCCACGAAAAACAATCTTGATGACCTCCAGGATTGGATATAGTTAGGATGCAGACGTGAATAAAAGGGGTAGAGGTGCAGATTTAGAGGTGCCTGAGGTGGGCCCTTCGTTGACTTTTCAAAGATAATCCAGAAATTCGTCGTAGGGAGCTTATTACTTGTTGCTTCTTAAAAGAATTTATCTGGAAACGTATAGTTAGTTGAAAGAGAATGTTTGGCCCCCGGGGTAGAGGGTTTTTTTCGGCTTGTTTATCAGACCATGGGCCATGTGGTTACTTATATGTATACCCATATGGGTCTCTCGGACTCTTTGAAAGTATATTCTTGTCTAGCCCTGGGAATGATCAGTGCCACACTGAGCCAACAACTGACACTTGTGTATAGCGGTGATTGCGTGCACTTACCGTGGTATAAGGTGACTTCCTTTTAACCCCACCCCCCCTTCCCCACCACCACCACCACACCCCTCTCTTCTTTCGTCGTGTGTGGGACGGTGGTCCCGTAGAAGAATCGACGAGCATATGCAAACCAGTAATATTTCGGTTACCCAGATATGCAGTGTTTGTTTGGGTGACTAATTGCGGTAACAGAAGCTTGGTAACAAGGCAGTCGCGACCAGGACAGGGTTATGGCTCCTTGCCTGGTGGCAATGTTGCAATTTTGGAGGTATTCCGCCCTGTTTCTTCCAAAATAAAATCGTTTTTGGTACAATGCTCCTACTGATTGTTGTGTTTTTCTCTGGAAATAGATACAATTGTCCGGAGGAGGAGGAGTTTTTTTAAGAAAATAAAAACCCCGAAGGTCAAGGAAATGTGATGTGTAATGCTAATTTTGGGAGCTATTTTAATTTTGACACTCTAGTATGGTATGCCAGAGAGAAGGGTGGGGCCCTCGTTGAGGTAGAAAGACAGAGATACACGTAGTATAAGGGATGCGGTATCGTCCCGTTCCGTTCTGGGACGTATTCAGTGACAAATATAGTTGAATGTACCTAGATGGAGCTTCTCTGACTTCTCTCACTTTCCTATCCAGGAGTGACGGGGGTCCTCCTCGTAATAGAGGACCCCGCCTCTCTCACTCTCCCTCTTCTCTCCACCCTTTTCCACTCTACCGTCCCGTCCCGTTTCATTCCTTGGGATGTTTTGTATAGAATTAATATATTTCGGTGATTTGTTAAGCCAGAGAGTAAGATAATGATCCATTCCTACAGAAAGGGGGGAGAGATCCTTCATACTGCCGTCCCGTCCCATTCAGTGTGCTCCTCTGTACCCCTCCCCTCTTAAATGGGGCCAGGTTTTATAAAAGAAGAGAGACAGAAAAAAGAGAGATGATTATTAACTTCACCAGAAGATTAATGAGGGCCTGATGTTGTCGGATGCTAAACTGAGCCTGTGGAAAGAGGCAAGAGTCGGGGTTGGGATGAGTAGAAGGAGGAGAGGGGGGGGGCCCAGTTTAAATGAAGATTTTTTTTTCTCTCATAAGACGCGAGCTTGAGACGTGATGAATTTTCATTTGGGAAGAGGATTGGGATGTGTCACGTTTCTAGCGTTTGCCCAAATTCAGTGAAACTGGCTATGTTCTGATTGGTGAATTTTTTGAAAAATGGGTATCCCAGGACATATGGTGGGATCCTGTCTTGTTGCCCTCCAACGGGACTTTGTTGTCCGTCGGCCCTCCTCTATTCTACACTCCCTTAAGAATTAATGTCTTAAGTTTTAAAAAGATTGGGTTTGTGGTTTTCGGTGTTCAGTTTATCACGAAGTTTCCTTTCTGACTGTAGTTTGGGGGGCTAAAATTCGGACGTCGCCTCGGCATAGTTTTGCTCGGTTACTTTTTTTTCTTTTTTTTTGGTCTATTTGTTGGGCCCGTCGCCTATACTTGGAAGGAAAAAAATACAGGGGCAATGGCGATGGTAGATCGAGAAAGTCTTAGCCTGTTTATGAATTATATTGTTTTAATAATATTATTATTGATTTTGTGGATATTATATCTGGGGGTAAGTAACTTTGCGTTTAAACCCCTTTACCCCTGTCACGTCCCTTCCCCCCTCCTCTCTCTCTCTCTCTGGTTATGCATTCAAATTTGATCTCATATTTCCCCTCGCCATCTCTTTCTCACTCGCTCGCTGTTTGTTTTTACTCTTCCCCCACCCTTTGCCCCTTACCCCGTCCGCCCGCTTCACCTTTAATTTCTCAATTCAGTCCAAATATCTATACCCCCCTCCCCTACTCATTTATCCCTTTACCTCTGCCCCATCTCATTTATACCATCTTAATAAAATGTTATCCAGAAAATGTTACTTATATCTGATGTACTATGTGTTGCGTGTATGGGTGTGTGTGTTTTTACCTCTCTGCTGCGTAACAAGAAATTTGGTGGTCATTTTGAGACTATTTGTAGTAACCACTGTCCTGCAATGGTGGTGGTGTTGTTGTTGCTGTTGCTGCTGCTCGACTCTGGAAGCTATCGGACTGGTTGACTGGAAGTGCTACTCTCGAGTGCATTAGAACAGGGCACGTGCAAACAAAAATCGAATCTGCTGCACGTTCTATTTTTCCATTCATTCGTCTTCCGGTCCTGATTGTTGTACCTGTCGATTATTCGGAAATGTACACTGTGCAAGGGTTTGTGACTTTTAATGTGATGAAATGGGCATTTTTAGGACTCTCTCCTCCTCCTCCTCCTGTTCTCCTGCCCCTTATCCAAAAAGAATGTTACTGACCTCTGTCCGTGACCAAGGGGAGGGCAGCTGTATTGTGCGTTGGACATACCAGTTCTCGTCTGATCACTGAAGTTCAGCAACGCAACCCCAGCTGGTACTGACATGGGTGGCCGCTTGGGGAAACTGGGTACCGCTAGTATCGAAAAATCGTCGTATCGGCGTAGTGTCTGTGCAGTCTTTGCATCAGAACTACACAGTGGACGGGGCTCTAATGACCTTTGTAGTTAAAGGGCCCTAAAACATCAACAAAACCAAAAAAAATCCCAGGTAGTAGTACTAACATGGGTGGCCGCTTTAGGAAAACTGGGTACCGCTAATGCTCCAAAATCGTGGCATTAGTGTAGTGTCTGTGCTGTCTCTGCATTAAAACTACGCCGTGGGCGGGGCTCTAATGACCATTGTAGTTGAAGGGGTCCTAGAACACCACCGAAACGAACAAATCCGTGACTAAGGAGGGATTGTTGGTCGAGTCTGGATTCATTGTTTGTTGGAAGACAAAAACGTTGGAACAAAGGACTGATTGTGTCAGTGCCGTTCCAAAGGTATTCTGCGCCCTCTAAACTTAATGCGAACCGCATTTTTGCACTCCCTGTCTTCTGCGCCCGGGACATCTGTCCCCCTTCGCCATCCCCCCTTTCGGTGCGCCTCTGGATTGTGTATGAATGGAGATCTACAGTGTGGTTAGCAACTAACCAGCGAAATTGATTTAAATGCAAATTACTCACGTTTTTTTTTTTTGATATCTTGATTTTTTTTTTGTATAACATGGAGCTCAATGTCCATATCTTTACACCCCTTAGGTCCCACTCTAAACGGAAGGAATTTGAAGAATTGTCACCAATCCCCCATTTGCCTCTGTGTTTGTCTTTCTCAATGGTAAACAATCGCAAGTTGTTGGACTTTTCGTTTTCCCAATGTTTCCTGGTAGGCTCTCTCTTACTCTCTCTTTTTTTTTTCTTGTGCATATTTGGTGGTTTTGTTTTCCAACTTTTTTTTTTGGTGATGGTCAGTAACTCTGTGCGTTGTTTGCGCCATTTTAAGTACTATGTAGTTAGTGTTTGTAAGGTCCGAAGTTTTGATGGTGGGAATTCTAGAACCGAAATGGGGTTAGTAGTTTTGAAAATACAGGTCGCTCTCGCTTCAGTAACTCCTCTACTGATGAAGTGCTCTCGACTCTTTGAGCTCATAGTTCTTTGGCCTGACGGGTGGGAGAGGGAAAATTCAATTATCCCCCCTTCTTTTTTTTTTTTTGTCCAGGACAGGAAGTGACGTTGTGGTGCCTGTTGTGGCCATTTACCTTGGAGACTTGTGATCCACGGTGATGGTGGTTGCTTGAACGATTGGGAGCTGCTTATTGCGTTGGACACACCAGTTCTCGTCTGATCACTGAAGTTAAGCAACGCAACCCCAGCTAGCACTGACATGGGTGGCCGCTTGAGAACACTGAGTACTGCTAATACTCGCTAATCGTCGCATTAGTGTAGTGTCTGTGCAGTCTCATGCACTAGAACTGTGAAGTGGACGGAGCTGTAATGACGTTGTAGTTGAAGCATGATGCCCCTAAAGAGCAGCTTTAATGTGTTGAGCATACCAGTTTGAAGTTAAGCAACGCAACCCCCAGTTAGTATTGGCATGAATGACCACTTAGGAACACAGGGTACTGCTAATATCCAAATCGTTGTAACAGTGTATTGTTTGGGGCAGATAGACTCTGCATTAGAACTACGCAGTGGCCTGGCCTCTTAATGGTCATTGTAGTTGAAGGGCCCTAAAACACACCAGAAAAAGAAAAATGTCCCTGATTGTTATTGTATGTATGTTACACTAAGGGGTTGGGGAGTAAGCCAAGCAGCCATAACAGGCCGAACCCTTAGGAGGGTGCTTGCAGGTGAGGAGGAAGTAGGTGTAGGGGATAAAGCAAAGCAACTCCTAACCCTTTTCCCGTCTATGGCAGGGTCGGGTACCCATCTTGTCCCTCTGAATGGACACAGGACGATATATTGGTCCATAGTTTTTCTGCAGCCGGTTGCCGGCCAAAGTGTAGCGGATGTAGGAGAGGGGAAATTTGCAGCACCCAACGTTGTCAACCAAACACCCATGTTGGTACTAATGTGGGTTTGCGTTGCTTAACTTTAGTGATCTCACGAGAACTGGTGTGTCCAACGCAACTTGGCCGAACAAAGTTGCCGCACCTCATGGAGTGAGGGTGATCAATTCGCCATTTAAGAATTGAGGGTGTGTTTCGTTTACTAAATGAACCACCGAAAAAGCCTAGTATTTCTGGAATACTTGTTCTGACCTGGGGTTTCTAGGATTTTTGTTGCCATTGTGCTTGAATAATTGTAGTGGCCATTTTTTTAGGGGGGGCTCTCCATTGACACTTGACATTCTTTCCATTCACTACCACCAAAAATGTTTGTTGTGACGTCAGAGTTACTGATGATTTCTTACAGGAAATGTACTGAAGTATGTTTTGAAGCGACAATCACCTCTGGTTCCCTCTTGTCAGGGTTAACATTGGGTTAATTTAGTTTATTGAACTCTTGTTCTTTCCTAAATGCGACACTTCCTCTTCCCCCTTCAAGGAGTGTTTGTGGTTCCTAGCGTATCCCTCTCATAGACGATAGCCTTAAAGGGATAGTCCATTGAATTTAGCCCTGTGTGGTTTATATGTCCCATTGCCCTCCTACCCTGCTCAGGCCTCTCTGTTTTTCTGTATTGTGGGGGTTCTACTGGATTCGGGTGTGTAGTGTGGGACATTTGAACCTTCTTGTGATGAACCCATTCTCCTTTCTTCTTCCTTCCCCCCCACCCCTCCCAGAACACTGTGGTGACCTCTCAAGAACTCAGGAATTCTACAATATTGTTATCATTATTAATAATTTTGTTTTGTTCCACCTAGGTATAATGTGATTAGCCCGAAAACATGAGTATAGCACAATGGAGAGGAACATCCCCGGTGTGTAGTTCTTGTGGTCAGTCTCATCCTAGTAGTGAACCCCATCTGTACAACTATAGTCAAGAAGTGGACGAAGACCTGACCTGTAACATTTGCCTGCAGCCGTTAGTCTCTCCTACGGACACCAAGTGTGGCCACACGTTTTGTCGTGCCTGTATCACCAATTATCTTCGAATTCAACCGATATGTCCCATCGACCGACAGCCACTCGCCTCATCATACGACTGCCAGCCTGCTAGTCTCATGGTCAGAAGGTAAAGCTCTCCGGACCATGGGTACCGGTATTTCTTAAAAAGTTTAATTTTGACCCGTTGTATGAAGGTTTTTTTTTCTTTTTAATCACAAAAGGTTACTGGATAAATTAGAAGTAGAATGTCCGAATTATTCTCTGTGCCACACCAAACTCGCCAGGTGTGAACTCGAAGCGCATTTGAATAACAGGTAGTGTACTGAATGACCATTAACCACAACCAGTGTCGACTCTGAATGGCCGAAATTATATCTTATCTTATTTTATTTGTTGTTGAAGACCTTATTTATTTATTCATTATTTTTTTTTTTTACTTTTAAGATGTTCTGGGGCCGTATTTCCTTGTCCACAGTCTGGTTTCGGATGCTTATTCCAGGGCAACTGGAAACAACTTCAGATCCATTATAGCGAATGTTCTTTTATGGACAACGGTGATTATCATAATTTTATTTCATATTTAGAAATATCTTTCGTGGGGTAGGTCGGTATCCCCCCCCCCCCCCCCCCCGACAACTCAGCCAATATTTCCTGCGGGCTCCAGACGCCTGGCTGGGGTGTCCCCATTCAGAGCATGTTCAGTGGACCTGCAGACCCGACCCTGCCGCATGTGGGATAAGGGTGTGATGATGATGGTTTAGAAATATCTTTATCATGAATTGTAAGTTTATATCAGAGAAGAATTTACTTTTAACTGGCATTGAGGCGGCATGGGTGAAGACAAAAGTCGTTTGTGGAAGGGAGGGGGGGCCGACTCCTGTATACAGAGAGGAATCTAAACTTCTTCCCTTTTCATTTTAGTCACTCGAATTTTCTGCACCAACAATGTACCGTTTGAAAAAATATATATATATGTGTGTTATAAAAAAATTTACACTGACGGTTTCTTGATTTTATTTTTAGCTGTAAGCGGAGATGCCCCACGAGTTCCTATTTTGGAGGGTCACATCAACAAAGTCGAAATACCACGTTCCTCATCTGTGTTGGGAATCAGCATAGTAGGAGGTTACGACTCACCTCTGGTATGTCTGTCTTCTATACCCTTCTTACTCTCCTCTTCTTCCCCAAATCTCTTTTTTTTTTTGTTGTTTCCTTTCCCCTTTTTCCTCCCCCACCCTTTCCCTCCATTTTTTTTCCTACTGTTTTTCTTCAAAGATTTCGCCCTGCTCCTGTTCTCCTTCATTTAATATTCGACCAAATTCTGGAAGAGGATGACGGATGATGAGCATTCCTTTCCCCTTCATTAGGTATTATTAAAGTAGGGAAGAGTAGGAGTAGGCCGGCATCCCGCCACACAGACAACCCAGCCAATATTCCTGCGGGTTGCAGACGCCTGGAAAGGATGTCCCCAGTCAGAGTATGTTCATTGGACCCGCAGATTCAACCCTGCCACAGACGGGATAAGGGTATGATGATGATGATGGAAGAACAGGGATAGATTAGCAAAGGGTGTAGAAACTGAGGAAAAAAAAATTTAGCACTTCCTCTGAATGATAATTTATTGACTTAAATCTTTAAGGTCGTCCCTGACAAAATTTGAGCTTCATTATATTTTGGGATTGACAGTCCTGGGAGGATGGTTGTGAGTTCAGTTTGGCCCAGAGAAGAAAAAGTAAGAATGGTCATAGTATGCGAATAACACAGGAAGAAAAAAAAAAGGGTGGCTACCTTCCTCTTCTCCCCTTTGGTCTATTTTGGGCTGTGGACTACTGGACTGGAGCCAGGAATAACGTTCGTCTTTAATATGATGGAGTGTGCAATTGGGGGTATTTTTTTTTTTTGCAGACTAGCTTTTCTTGGTCGTCTCTTACTCCCGCCCTCCTTTTCGTAGTGTTCTTGGGGCTCTAACGGGAGCGGAGAATTGCGTTGGACACACCAGTTCTCGTTTGATCACTGAAGTTAAGCAGCGCAACCCCAGTTAGTACTGACATGGGTGGCCGCTTGGGAAAACTGGGTGCTGCTAATACCCAAAAGTCATTGCATTAGTGTAGTGTCTGTGCCGTCTCTGCATAAGAACTATGCTGTGGACGGGGCTCTAATGACCTTGTAGTTGAAAGGCCCTAAAACGCCAACAAACGACAACAAATTGGGGCTCTAATGACCTTGTAGTTGGGCCCTAAAACACCAACAAAACAAAAAGAAAATAGTTTTTTTCTCTGAGCTTGCTATATAATAATAAGGTCTTGAACACTTGTTTGTAATCAATATTAAATTGATAATTTTATTATTTTGACTGAAGGGTGTCTTTTATTTAGGAGAAAGACTGACTGAACCTTGACCTGACATCATTGTCACACGATGGTTGTTAAAGTGGTGTTGGTGGTTGAGAGAGAGAGAGAGAGAGCTGTAAAACAGACTTTGGAGGCAGAGAGAAAGTTGCTGCACAGTTCTGCACCCACTCGACCTATTTGTTTTTGAAGTACTGTTAGGATTAGTTGTTAAGTCGCTTATTTATAGCTGTTGAACAAAGCGAAAGTCATCCAGGAAGCAAGCAACTCTTGCTGCTGCTGATGTTGTTGTTATTGCATCCATAACGATAAAGAGAGAGAGAGGGAGAGAGAGATGGCAATGAGAAAAATGATGATAATGATGCTGTGACAGCAGCAGCAGCAGAGTAAAGGAGGGTTGTAATGTTAGTGTTGAAGCGAGAATTGTACTCTAGAGGGGAAATAAAAAAACAGTCAATAGGGAGAAAGGAAATTCCTTCTCTCCACCACTCTTTCCTCTCTTATTCACTTTCTCTCTGCACAAAAATATGTTTGAGTGAAATATTTTACTCACTTGGCAGTGACTTCTTCTCTCCCCCCTCTCCTTATCGTTCTCGAGAAGACGATCCCTTAACTGACAGGAACTGTGCCAAAAAATAATTGCGTTTTTCAGGATTATTTTTTCACTCTCTCTCTCTCTCTCTCATAGATCGTATTACTTATCTGTCGTGATGAAGAGAGACCTCATTCATGCATTGCCTTTTATTGATAATCAGGTGTTCCCTGGTAAAAATATGCGTGTCTTTGAACGGAAGTCTTATAACTGTCTTGGGGAAATTAGAGTCAGGTATTTCTGAAAGAGAGAAGTTCTTGATTGACCACTTTTTTTTTTTCCTGTTAAACTTGCTGTTATCAAAGAGCTGTCATAGTACCTGCCCTTTTCTTTTCCTATTTTTGTTTTGTTGGTGTTTTAGAGCCCTTCAACTGCAAGGTCATTAGAGCCCCGTCAACTGTGTAGTTCTAATGCAGAGACACTACACTACTGCGACGATTTTTGGGTATTAGCAGCACCCAGTTTTCTCAAGCGGCCACCCATGTTAGTACTAGCTGGGGTTGCGCTGCTTAACTTCAGTGATCAGACTAGAACGGGTGTGTCCAACGCAATGAGCCGCTCTTTCTTTTCCTACTTCCTACGACTACCACCACCTTTTCGCACTTCCTCGTGTCTCTTCAAATTCTTGTTATTATTAAAATTGTTAATATCTAGGATTTTAGGATGACATTGATTATTCGTAATTTTTTGTTTTATGTGTTTCTGTGCTTCCAAAGCAATGGGGAGATAGACTCGGATGTGACCCATAGAATCAATGGGGGATGGTTGAAGTGGAGACGGGTAATTGGGAGTCCTGTGTGACATGAGGGTCCCAATCAAGTTGAAAGGGAAATTTTACAGGGCAGTAGTTAGGCCCGCTATGCTATGTGGAACAGAGTGTTGAGCAGTGAGGAAGAACCACGTCAATAGAATGCAAGTAGCCGAGATGCGAATGCTGCGGTACATGCGTGGGGTGTCGAGTGATAATAGTTAGGAATGAGTATATCAGTGGTAGCTTGGGGGTGGAGGACATCGCGGAAAAAATGAAGGAGAGGAAGTTGAGGCGGTAGGGACACGTAATGCGAAGAGGGGAGGAGGAGCTCGTTAGGTCCATTTTAGGAATACAGGTGGTTGGGAGCGCCCGGAGCAGGGGGAGACTGAAGCAGAAGTTGGAGCAGGTTGTCCGTAAGGATATGGTAGTGTGTGGGGTGGACGGGGACCTGGTAGGAGATATAGGAGTGGAGGGCTAGAACCCGCAGACCCGACCCTGCCACAGGCGGGATAAGGGTATGATGATGATGTGTTTATATGCCCAGTAACTTTCTGAAATTGACTATTTTTTGCCCTTCTGCAGAGATGCGTCATTATACAAGAAATTCATCCGACGGGTTTGATTGCCAAAGATGGACGGTTGCTTGCCGGTGACCAGTTAGTAGAGGTTAATAATGATTTCTTTCTTTTTCTTCTGGTCTTGAACATAACCTGTATACGGAAGAGAATGACGGTGGTGATGGCAGTGTTTTCGCCTTTTTTCCCTCACTCCGTCTCCTCCTCTATTTTCATTAATTATTTTTTTTGTAGGTGAATGGCAAAGATATAACTCATTGCCCTCACAATTACGTAATGGACATCTTGAAAGCAAGCACTCCAACTCTGCAATTGAGTGTATACAGAGAACCTGTGGACCAGTCATTTGGTGAAAGTCGCAGTGTGTCAGCAGGGTTCATGTCTGGTAGTGGGGAAGTACTTCGCGTCAGATTGGACAGGCAGTCAGGACGTTCTTTGGGCATTAAGTTAACTGAAAGAAGGTAAGAGGGTATTGTCTAATAATAAATATTATTCCAAGTCTGTATGTGGTTAAACTCTTAACCGTTGCTTATGGTTGTTGTTGTTGTATTTCTCCTTCAGGTATCAGCCTGGAATATTCATCTCGGAAGTTGTAAGTTGTTTTAACTGTTAACATATCAGTGATATGCATTTACTGGACTTTTAATAATAATGCATGGCTATTTGTTGTAAATAGATGGATGGCAGCCTCGTGGCTCTGGACAGCAGAATTAAACCAGACGATCAACTTCTGGAAATCAATGGACAAGATGTGAGGAGGATGAAGATCGAAGAAGCTTCTTTGCTCATCCAGATGAGTTCTCGTCACATCGAGTTCCTCGTTTCTCGAAGTGGTTCCAATGTCGCATTGCCACAAAGTCCTTTAGGACCACCATCCCCTCCTTACAATCAGAATTCTGAGATGGAAACGGCCGCCTGTAACTCTTCCTCACCTGTCTCCATGCTCGAAGCATCCGTCCAGCCACAGAAAACGCCTCCACCCCTTCCTCCTAAAATACAGTTGCCTAGCCCGTTGCCAAGTGTGGTCGATAGTCAGGGCCACGTTAGACGATCCAGTCGGTGTAGTATGGAGCGACCAATGCAGCCAAAATACTTCACTCTTTCCAAAGTATGTGGGCTTGCTGATTGATCTCTGGATAAGTGGTTTAATCTTGAAATCTACAATCTCCTCTTTTGCTTTTTCATCTTAAGGGTGCCAATGAATCTTTGGGAATTAGAGTTGCTGGAGGACTGGAGAGTCAACAGGGAAACACCCCAGTGTATATACAAAATATTGCTGGACAAGGTTGCTTAGGACGAAGTAAACTCTTAAAGGTAATACGTTCTGTATATCCTTAAGTCCCGATAAACGTAGAGCGGCTGCATTGCGTTGGACACACCAGTTCTCGTGTGATCATTGAAGTTAAACAACGCAACGCCAGCTAGTACTAGCATGAGTGACCGCTTAGGAACACTGGGTGCTGGTAATGCCCAAAAGTCGTAGTAACAGCATAGTGTCTTTGCAGACTCTGCATTAGAACTACTCTGTGGACGGAGTTCTAATGAGCTTTGTAGATGAAAGGCCCTAAAACACTAACGAAGCGAAAAATTCCGATAAACATAAATAGGTTGTGTGTGGTGGTGGTGGTAGTGGTCACCCACTACGTCGCATGAATTTGATTCTCAAAGGCTGCTTGCAATTTTTTTTTTGTATCCAGAAAGGGGACATTCTTCTCAGCGTCAATGGCACTAGTCTTCTTGGTATATCACATGCTGAAGCTGTAGCAGCACTGAAAACAGCTGCCAGTGCTACTTCGCTGACCCTAGGTATCATCGAGGGACCAGAGACATGTACGGGCGCTGATTTGTTTACTCCTACTTGGATGTACTGGCATAAATTACCAAGGTGAGGGTGAGAGGAGACAAAATAGACCACCTCTCTCTTTCTCTTCTTGATTATGTCTTGAATATTTTTACTGTCCTGTCCAATGTGATGTGCAACGACACAGCCTTAATTTTCTGCTCTTTCAGGTCGTTACATTTGACAAGAACTATTACGTTGCACAGGACATCTAACGAAAGTTTAGGCTTCAGCATCGTTGGAGGCAAGGACAGTTTTCATAGTAACCAAGCATTTCATGTCCTTTTAGTCGTACGGGATTCGATCGCTGCCAAAGAAGGCAGATTAAGGTACCATTTATTTTTAATGGACCGTCCCTCTTCTAACTTAAAGCTTACCTGTTGTGAGAATAAGAAATTAATGCACACATTTGTTTTTCATTGTGTTTGATGGGACATTTAGATGTGGCGATCAAATTTTATCAGTTAATGGACATCGATTGGATGGATTACGACATGCGGAAGCAGTGAATTTGCTCAAACAGTCTCGGTCCAAAGTTCTTTTGGAAATCCTTTCCTGGCCCGGGACAGTCGTTTAAACAGCGCTGTCTTAAAACAAACACTCCCTATCGAATTATTCTAGTCTGGCGAATAGTTCTTCACATATTTTTATACGTCTTCAGAAAGAAGAAGAAAAGGAGGAGGAGAAGAAGAAGAAATCTAGATCCCTAACGCTTACCTCAGTGACTGCCACTCCTCTCTCTCTCTGCCCCATCCCCCTCTACTTTATAATTTGGGGAGTCCTAAATTATAAAAGTGTAGGTATATATCGTCTCCCAGGAGGAGAAATTTGAAGGCCAATTCAGTTGAAGTTTGAAGACCAACCTACAATTTGAACAGGCATTAAGCGTAAGCGTGTTATTTTGGCAATCTTTCCGTCTCTTCCTCTTCTCTCTCTTTTCTGCCCCACCCCAAGTACGGGATGCACGACATGTGACAGGTCAAGTCCTTCGTAGAAAATGAGTACACTTCGTCCCAAATTTTTATAATGTATTTTTACATTACGCCCTACCGCACACATACACACTCAGCACCTGTTCCATACACCTCAAGAGACCTTTTATACTGCACCCACCATACACACTCCTCTTCTTTAGCCCCCCCAACACACTATTTTTATTATTTTTATGGCCCTCTCATTGTGATATACTCATGTAAGATAACTTGTGTAAAAAATTATTCAAGTGTTTTATGAATTAAATTCACCACTTGTGTTAGTTAACTTTGATATGGTCGATTATTTTGTTTGTCATGATCATCAACAAGCAAAGCAACTCCTAGCCCTTTCCCCGCCTACGGCAGGGTCGGGTACCCATCTTGTCCCTCTGATTGGACACAACGGTGGTGTATTGGAAGGTGTTTTCCACAGTTGGCTGCCGACCAAAGCTGCAACCCCTCTGTTTATTTATTGTCTGTCTACTGTTGGTTAGGGCGCACCACCGACGGAGTGCCCCAACGAACAGCTTTACCTCGTCTACCTGTGGCATAGTAGACGGGGCGCTTTTGAGTGGGCTCTTTACGTGCTAATGCCATCGTACACCGCACAGGACATTGGTTTTACTTCTTATCCGAAGGAAGCCGCACTCGGGCCCTCTCGGCCGAAAGAAGCCATCCCACCGCGATCCAGTATCGAACCTGGATTTGTTTGTTTGTGCTTTAGGGCCCATCGACTACAAAGGTTAATTGGGGCCCATCGAACCTGGAATCGCTGATTGCACACCTATTGCACCATCGAGACATGGCGCTAGAGGACCATGATCATCCCGTTCAAATAGAGGTGAAATTCAAGGGAGTATGGACTGCACTTCACATGTGGTTTGTGAGAAATTTCGATGTAATCATCATAGTTTTGTCAGGGTCGGGTCTACGAGTTCTGGCCGTCCTCTCCCGCCTCTGCTTTGGTTTTCCCTTGGCCCGGGTACTTATAATAATCTCCATGCCTGTGATCGACCTTACCAGCTCCACCTCCCCTCTTCTCAGCACATGCCCTCGTACAACCTCAATCTAGTCTCTCTCATCTTTTCCGCAATGTCCATCACTCACTCCCAAGCCGACCAGCCTTCCAAGCTGGCACTCTCTTGCCGGGAATCTGAGACCGGCACTCTACGGCCTGCAGCTGTTCCTGATTCAGCGTTTTTCGCTGACTTCAACTTTTTCCCTGTATAGCGTTGGACAAACCTGTTCTCGTCTGATCACTGAAGTTAAGCAACGCAATCACATCTAGTACTAGCATGGGTGGCCGCCTGGGAACACTAGGTACTGCCAATATCCAGAAATCTTCGTAACAGCAAAGTGTCTGTGCAGACTCTACCTCTACAATAGAACTACGCAGTGGACGGGGCTCTAGTGACCATTGTAGGTGAAGGACCCTAAAACACCAACGAAACGAAACTAGATCTAGGCCTGGTTGGGTTGTAATGGTTATAATCTATTAAGAAAAGTAACCTGCGTCGGGGGTGCAAGTTCAATACCGCGTCAAGGTAGGTTGGCTTCCGTGGGGCGAGAGATAGGTCTCGAGTGCGCGTTCCGTCGGATGGAGGCGGTGTCACTTGCTCAACCCTCTGATACACAACGGGTATCAAGCAACTACTGACCCTCTTGCTGTGGCAAGGTCGGAGACCCAACGTTTTTCCCCTTCTGGACGGACAAATGAGCCATCTGCGTGACGGTACTTTTACGCAGCCGGCTGCCGACGTTCTCGTCGGCCTACTGTTCGTTGGATACTACGACGCCAAGGGAGACCTCCTGCACATGGAAACAGGGTCGGATCCAGGATTTTCGTCGGGGGGGGGGGGGGGGGTTGAGCTATTGGCAGCCATTTGGAAACGTAATTTTTAATTGTCAAGGTTAACCCAAAATTTAGGGGGGGAGGGGTTGCAACCCCCAAAACCCCTCCTTGGATCCGCCCCTGCATGGAAATGTCTGATCTACTCGTTGTGCAGTGGAGTGGGTTCCTTTACGTGCAAATGGCACGTGGGGTCACAACTTCACGACCTCTCCTTCGCCCGAAGGAGGCCAGCTCGCCTCGGTCCAGTATCGAACCTGGAACCACTGAAGAATAGGGGTTACAGCTTAAGTCGGCAGCCAGCTACATAAAATTACTGTCCAGCAGGTCGTACATGCGTCCCAGAGGGGCAAAACTAGGTACCCGACTCTGCCAAAGGCCAGTCTGTACGTAGTTTATAGGCGCTATTAGCGCCATCTGTAGCTACACGAAGAACGAACCCAACTTCAGCATTCGCAGCGACACGTCAGGCGAAAATTATAAGTACGCATAAGAATTCATGGAAGCTTCGCTTGACTGTTAAATTTGAATTTTTGTCTAGATAATGGCCCTGTAGTAATCGAGTGAGGAAATTTATTCTCCCGCCACTGCGAAATACTATTGTATAATACTCCAATTCTGTTAAAAAAAATTCAGTAATGTATTTAAAATTGTGACTGTTGTAAAATCAAATATGAGATTTAGTAGAGCATCTGGCTTCCTTGCGCAATATTTGCCTTTGTTCTAAATCTTGGCAAGTAAAAGATTTCGAAACGTTATCAAAGTCAACAGTTCATTGCCTGTTCATCTTTCGTATGTACGGTGCATATGTTTGTAAGACGATTCAGAAGAAAGACCTTTATACTTAACGTCTTGTGATCCACTGCATCAGTTCAAGTTAAAACGACCTTATCTGGTTTGAGAGAAGGCAAAATGACCGACGGCGAAACCACCATCATACCACCTTTAGGATGTCCGCATTATAAGAGGAAATGCCAACTCGTGGTATGTACTATTATATCGATGTAATTTGTTATTTCAGAGGTGTTATTATCATGAAATGTTGATTCTTAAATATTAAAACATCCTCACTTCGTTTCTGGAACCTAGCTAAGCCGCGATACCAATCTGTCTCACTAAGTTAGTGAGAGATGCTCGAGGTACTCGTAAGCCTTTCAAAATTTCTTTATTTAAAACTTATTTTTTCGGACTACTGAAAGACTGAAAAGCATATTTGAACTATCAGCAACAAACATGTACGTTTACAGTTTGTGGTGGCACTTTTGGGAATTCAATTAGATTATTATTTGTGAACGCCCATAAATACCACCACGTGTACTCTTCCCCCCAATGATTCTTAGTGAGTTAAAATGTGTACTCTCTTTCAGCATCGAAAATAGATATATTATCCAAAATCGTGCCATCTGACAATAAACATCATCTTTACTCATCTCTTTAAATTACTTTGCTTATTTTTAGTGCTGTTTCGAGATAAAAAAAAAATAGGGTTGGGTTTTGTTGCAGAGGAAAAACTTCAAAACTACGTTTATTTTGTACATACTTATGTGTGTTTATGAACTGCACTTATTTGGCACATTGTCAGAAAGGTTGTTTTTATATATAATTGGTGCCCTGATTACACACACACATATGACTACAAAATTAGATGCATTTCCAGTGTACTTTCATAGTCTTTTTCTTTTTTCAGGCACCTTGCTGTCAGCGAGTATACACGTGTCGATTTTGTCACAACGAGAAAGAAGATCATGAGATAAATCGAAAAGAAGTACAGGATGTTGTATGCTTAGTTTGTCGCACACAACAAAAGGTGAATATTAATTTGTTAATACAGTATGCGCCGCTTATAGTGAGTGATAAGTGCCGTCTTAACAACATTACGGAGCCCTGGGCAAAGCAGTGTGCTGGGGCTCCCACGACAGCCACTCACAGGAATAATAACGTAAGTGGTCACTTGACATCCATGACGGCAATGATTGGGATCGCTGTGGTGGGGGGGGGGAAGCAGCTTATTGCGTTAGACACACCAGTTCTCGTCTGACCACTGAAGTTAAGCAACGCAACCACAGCTTGTACTGACATGGGTGGCCGCTTGGGAACACTGGGTACTGCTAATACCCAAAAATCGTCGCATTAGCGTAGTGTCTGTGCAGTCTCTGCATTACAACTATGCAGTGGACGAGGCTCTAAAGACCTTGTAGTTGAAGGGCCCTGAAACAACAACGAACCTAGTAGTTTTCGATAAAAATAGCTGGCTGATAACATTACGCACAAGGAAATTGATTACCATTTTATAAATTCTACGTTATCTAGGTTACTGGATCCTGTGCATCCTGCAAAGCAGTTTTTGGCAATTATTTCTGCGAAGTCTGTCGGTTATTTGACGATGAAGATAAAAAGCAATTTCATTGTGATCAATGCGGTATCTGCAGGTCAGTGTCTGTGTATTTGTCGAAATATGAGATTTTATAACGGGTTTTTCAACTACTCTTGGGTTCATTTGTAGAGTTGGTGGTCGGGACAATTTCTTTCATTGTCCAAAGTGTGATCTCTGTCTACCAAAGAAACTGCGAAATAAACATAAAGTTAGTATTATTATTTTATGACTGCTTATCACGTTTTAGTATTCATTTAACTTTTTAATTTGTATTAACGTTTTTAGTGCGTCGAGAAAGCTTCTCAGGCGAATTGTCCTGTGTGCTTAGAAGACCTCCATTCTTCTATAGTGCCATCTCATGTCCCTCCATGTTCACACCTAATTCACAGGTAGGAACTTCATATAATTAGGGACCACCCAACAACTGATACGGGTCTCTAATGACCTTGTAGTTGACAGGACCTTAAACTCCAACAAACAACAACTGATACCTCTACCTGACTGCTTAATTTTTGTTTTTTTTTTCCTCTTCCCTAACAGGACGTGTTTTGAAGATATGCTGAGTAATGGGTACTACACCGAATTTAGCTCTTGTTATTATTTTTATATTTAGTAGTCCTATTTTTTTTCAAAATGTTCCTTGTTTATACTTTTGTTAGACACTACACTTGTCCCGTTTGCTCCATTTCAATGGTGAATATGAAACCTGTTTGGGAAAAGCTCGATGACGAAATGGCTGCTACTGCAATGCCTGCTGAATATGCTGACGTAAAAGTGGACATCTTATGCCGTGATTGCCACAAAGTGGGATTTGTGCTATTTAATTAGGAAGTCGGTTATTAATTTATTTCTTCTTATTAAATTCGTGATGATTTGTTTTTACAGGAATCATTAGTTTTCTTCCATGTAATTGGATTGAAATGTACTTATTGTGGATCTTATAACACCTGTCGTTCAGGTGGAACTCATCATATTCACTCTGAAAATGGTACGCATCTGAGTTTTTATTTTTTAAATACGTGCTCCAGTTAAACCCTGGATCTTTTGTTTTGAGCACAGAAATCAACCATGCACTGTTGACCATATCGTCTTTTTTTTTTGTTTTTTTATTTTTGTCACTCTTTTTTTTTCGTTTCTTTGTTTGCTTTTTGGAATCTGGCAGTAGCGGGTCGGGGAAGATCACGCAGGCAGAATCTACAGTCCCTTTTACTTGAGCTTGTGGGTCAGCTTGGACGTCTGCAAGAATCTAGTTCCCATTCTATGCGTACCTTCTGATTGTCAACAGTGGTGTCAGTTGCTTTGTGAACCTGGTGTTCATAGGTTTTTTTTTTCCTTCAGTTTGTTTTCTTCCTTCCTTCTCCTCCTCTTCCTCACCAGTGGCCTTTGTTACCTACTGCTCTCTGAATCTCTACTGTTATGTGGTTTGATGATAAAATGTTCATGTCTTTCTGTCGTCCGCTTTTGACCGAGATCTTGTCACTCCCCTGTAGCAACCTTCTGGCCAGGGGTGGATCAGCGGGGATGAGCACTTCAAAAAAAAAGTGCGCCCCAATTATTTTTAAATATTCAGAATCCCGTAACAAGTAGGCCGGCATCCCCCACAGACACCCCAGCCAATATTCCTGCGGGTTCCAGACGCCTGGCTGGGGTGCCCCCAGTCAGAGCATATTCAGTGGACCCGCAGACCCGACCCTGCCACAGGCGGGCTAAGGGTATGATGATGATGATGAATCCCGTAGTATAAATCTAGCTGGTAGTTACAATAGGTCCTCTACTGCCCTTTAAATAATCTCCTGTCTTCTGTAGTTTAGCCAACTACAGATTGGACTGGCAGTATAGACATGAGGGTAGCAATGGAAAAATGCCTCATCAGTTGCTCCCCATTGAAGCACTGAGTGGGGAGGAATTGCTGCATTTCTCCTCCCTCTGGATCCGCCCCTGGAGCGACTAGAATAGGTTCGAAGGGCAAAGATGTTGTTGGGGTACAAGAGGAGCACTTAAAAAAGTGCGCCCGCGTCAGAATCCCGTAGTATAAATCAGGTTAGTAGTTAAAATAGGTCCTGTACTGCCCTTTAAGCAATGTCCTGTCTTCAGTGGTTTAGCCAGCTACTGATTGGACTGCAACTGTTGGACTGGCAGTATAGACATGGGGATAGCAATGGGAAACTGCCTCATCAGTTGCGCCCCAATAATGCACTGCGGGGGAGCGATTGCTCCATTGTTCCTCCCTCCGGATCCGCCCCTGGTTCTGGCAAAATTTGTAGTTCCGCTTATTGTTGTTGTTGGTATTGTTATTCAAACCTGTCATGCATGATTACTGACTGATATTCTCCTCAGTACTTTGATTTCATGATAACACACGCCAAGCTCACACTTGTCACCTTTTGTCCCGGCATGAAAACCCCCATTCTCTTACTGAAGTAGACCTGTCAGAATTCTGTAGACATCTTTTTTGGTCTGCAGGTTATCATTCTCTTTTAACATTTGACCGCTGACAATGTCTGGACTTGTGACAGGTGTGCTTGAAGAGAGGGTCAGAACACTGTCATCTTAATGATTGTCCTTTCTTTGATAGATGAAACTGAAGACGACGACGATGACGACGATGATGATGATAAGCAGAATGATAATGCTGATCCATCACAACTGGATTGTTCCCCTCCTCCTCCTTCTAACAACGAAGCTGTATGCCATTAGCGTTTATTAACCATTACACTTAAATGGAATTTTTTTTTAATTTGGGATATTTATAAAGATAAGTGGATAATTGTTTAATTTTGAACATAAGCGAATTATTAATTTAAAAATTGATTTTTTTTAAGAGGACATGTTGTCCAGTGTCACAACTGCTTTTGCAGAAAATAAATGATCAATGCAAATCCGTTATTTTTGCAATAATTTATTACTTTATACGTAGAATGGTTTCTTGATTGTTGTTGGTGTTTTAGGGCCCTTCAACTACAAGGTCATTAGACCCCCGTCCACAGCGTAGTTCTTATGCAGAGGCTGCACAGACACTACACAAATGGGTACCCAGTGTTCTCAAGCGGCCACCATGTCAGTACTAGCTGGGGTTGTGCTGGAGTATTAACTGCGTCAGTAGTTCTACGTTCGATACTAGACCAAGGTAGGTTGGCTTCTTTCGGGCAAGGGAGAGGTCCCGTTTTGTGTACGATGGCATTTGCACGAAAAAGAACCCCCTTTTCTACGAAACGGGTAGATGAGACAAATTTCCAGATGTAGGAGCTTGCCTCCATTTCATCCTTGCGTCTGGTGGAGGTGGTGTGCTCCAATGAACAGTAGACTGACGATAAATAAGCATAGTGGTTGAAGTTTTGGTCGGCAACCGGCTGCGGAAAAGCACTGCCAAATATATCACCCTTGTGTCCATTAAGAGGGAAAAGATGGGTACCCGACCCTGCCATAGGAGGGAAAAGGGGTTAGGGGTTACTCTTAGGCTCATGGTTGGCGGGTTTGAGCCTGATCAAAGTTATCTTTCTTGGAAAAAGGGGGGGGGGGCCTAAAGGTGAATATAAAGAAGACAGAATACTTACATTTCAACTGGAGAGGCCAAGGACTACAGGGCGAGGGTCGCTGTAGAAATGAGGTGATACCAGCGGTGCAAGAGTTCAGATATCTAGGATCAGTGTTCCAGGGGAATAGGGGGGCGTCGCGAGCCGACAGAATCCGAAATGATTATGTTAAGGTAGCTTGGGAGTGGGGGACATCGCGGAAAAGATGCCAGAAAATAGATCTAGGTGGTATGAGCATGCCATGAGAAAGGGGGAGTTTGTTTGTTGGTGTTTTAGGGCCCTCCAACTACAAGGTCATTAGAGTCCCGTACACTGTGTAGTTCTGATGCAGAAACTGCACAGACACTACAGTAATGCGACGATTTTTGGATACTAGCGGTACCCAGTTTTCCCAAGCGGCCGCCCATGTCAGTACTAGCTGGGGTTACGCTGCTTAACTTCAGTGATCAGACGAGAACTGGCGTGTCCAAAGCAATTCGGCGCTCCCCGAGAAAGGGGGAGGGGGAACTCATTAGGTCCATCATGGGACTGCAGGTGATGGGGGCACTAGGGGGAGGGGGAGGCCAAAGTGGATGTGGGAGCGGGTGGTACAAAAGGATATGAGTATGGGCGGGGTGGACAGGGGCCTGGAGAACGGCGCGATGATGATGTGTTGCTGCTGCTTTGATGGGCAGTTGGCTTCGCAAAAATACCGTCCATGTTTCTATCCAGAGGGGCAAAGATGGGTACCCGACCTCCTTAGTGAAAAAAGGTGCAAGAGGTCAAGTACTTAGGATCAACATTCCAAAGCAATGGTTAGATAGACGCGGATGTGAGCCATAGAATCAATGGGGGGGATGGTTGAAGTGGAGACAGGCAAGTGGAGCCCTGTGTGATAGGAGGGTCCCAATCACGGTTTACAGGGCAGTGGTTAGGCCCGCTATGCTACATGGATCAGAGTGTTGGGGGCAGTCAGGAAGAGCCAAGTCAATAGAATACAAGTAGCCGAGATGGGAATGCTGCGGTACATGAGTGGAATGTCAAGAGCGGATAAAATTAGGAACGAGTATATTAGGACATCGCAGAAAAAATGAGGGAGAGTAGGTTGAGGTGGTATGGACATGTAATACGAAGAGGGGAGGAGGAACTGGTTAGTTCCATTACAGGAATGCAAGTGGTTGGAAGCACCCGGGGCAGGGGGAGACCGAAGCAGACGTGGGAACAGGTTGTTCGTAAGGATAAGGTAGTGTGTGGGGTGGACGGGGACCTGGTGGGAGATAGGCAGGAGTGGAGGGGGGAGCGGCAAGTTGCGTTGGACACACCAGTTCTCGTCTGATCACTGAAGTTAAGCAACGCAAGCCCAGTTAGTACTGACATGGGTGGTCGCTCGGGAAAGCTGGGTACTGCTAATACCCAATAATCGTCGCATTAGTGTAGTGTCTGTGCAGTCTATGCATTAGAACTATGCAGTGGACGGGTCTCTAATGACCTTGTAGTTGACGGGACCTTAAACAACAACAGGAGTGGAGGGCTAGAACCCGCAGACCCGACCCTGCCCTAGGCGGGATGTTTGGATTCAAGAGGTTACACTATAGTTACTATTGGAAAGACAGCTGTTAGCATGTGTTTGGTTTTAAATGTGACGAAACTTTTAAATGACGTTGCCAAGGAACGGAATGTGATTGGTTGTTTTGCCTTGGAGGGTGGAGCTATCGTTGCATATTTTAATAAGGGAATTTTCCCTGGGCTTATTCTGTCAGCGATCACTCATTGCATCTTACAGTATCTTGTTATTTAGATATCAAATAAAAGTTACAGATTTTTGCTGTTTAAAATGGCAACAGGAGAAAGCGTTAGAAGTTTAAACCTTGGATGTGCCCATTACAGACGAAAGTGTCAATTGATTGTGAGTAATTATCGAAAATCAAGTTTAATTAATTGAAACTCATAAACAATTTCAGCCTGATGACGTATGCGATAGAGATTTTATTATAGTGTAGAAACATGTCAGAACTTGAAGTTGTCAATGAAATGTTGGTGCATTAGTTTGTTTTTACAGTTTTAACTATCAGTTTCATTGACAATCTCATTATTAGGCACCTTGCTGCAACAAAGTGTACACTTGTCGATTCTGTCACGATGAAAATGAACCAAAGCATCAATTACAACGACGTTTAGTACAGGAAATAAAATGTATGAATTGTGATACTGTACAACATGTAAGTACTGTATATAATTTTTGTAAATTTATAGCTGTCATGATGATTATCAGGGCCTTGGTTCACTAGCTTTCCTTCTCAGTGGTGCAGCTACTGAAATCCATTTTTACCCTGATGGTAAAAGTTAGTAGACGAAAGCTGGCGCTCCCGACGTTCCTGTCACTGCACTATACACAACACTGGGCCGGTTTTACACACTATAGTTTTTTGACAGCACCCTCAGAAGGGTTATAAACATACCTTCACCGGCGAATTTGTTTCGGAACAGAAATTTGTCAGGATATAGGTGCGGTTTTCGCACGCATCCATTCCTGCGGTGTATGAGTTCGGATGTCGAGAGCTGATAAATTAGGAATGTGTAGGAGCTCGGTGGAGTGCCCCAACCAACAGTAGCCCGACGATAAAATAGGCATAGGGGTTGCAGCTTAGTGCGGAAAAACACTGTCCAATAGATCAGTGCTCCGCAACCCTTTCTCACCTGTGGCACGCCAAAGGTCTTCCTAGATTTCCGCAGTACATCAAAAGCTAAAATATACGGCACACCGGTTGTGGAGCACTGCAATAGATCACTCTTGTGTCCATTCAGAGGGACAAGATGGGTACCTGCCATAGGCGGGAAAGGGGTTATGAGTTTCTTTATTGTTTACAGCACGTTTTCAAATATTCATCATCATCTGACTGTGGCTAAATGTTTTCAGGTTGCTCGGCGGTGTATTAAATGCGATTTGCTCTTTGGAAAGTATTTCTGCTTCGAATGTAGATTGTATGACGATGACACCAGTAAAAGCCAATTTCATTGTGGTGGCTGTCAAATTTGCAGGTGCGTTTTTATGATGTGGATGTAATTTCAAAATGCTGTCCACAAGCATTTGTCTATCTATAAGAACAAAAGTAACTGTCTGTTTTCATTCTGGCTGAATTGATTGTCAGTATATTCATAATTGTCTTTGTCGCATCTGTTTCTTTAATTTTGTCAATTTTTCAGAGTTGGTGGACGGACGAGTTATTTTCATTGTAAAATCTGCGACTACTGCTTGCATATATCCCTGAAAAATTCTCATAAAGTAAGTTAATTACTCTTAGGGAACCGAAGAATACAAGTTGGAGGTAAATTTTTCTGCCACATTTTAAAAATTGCTGTGCTTGACTTATTACAGTGTGTTGAAAAAGCATCTAGGACTGAATGTCCCATTTGTTTAGAATATCTTCACGACTCTAGAGAAAGTTTAAGTGTATTAACATGTGGACATCTCATTCATAGGTACTGGTTTTCTCTTTCTAAAGTTTTCAAATTGATTGTGCAAAACTTTTTTAGCATTGACAGGCGATCATTATTGTAGAGAGACTACTAAATGCCGTTTTAGGTCATGAAAGAGTTTGATTTTGTTTGTTGGTGTTTAAGGTCCCGTCAACTACAAGGTCATTAGAGACCATTCCACTGCGTAGTTCTAATGCATTGACTGCACAGACACTACGCTAATGCGACGATTATTGGGTATTAGCAGTACCCAGCTTCCCCGAGCGACCACCCATGTCAGTACTAACTGGGCTTGCGTTGCTTAACTTCAGCTGATCAGACGAGAACTGGTGTGTCCAACGCAACTCGCCGCTCCCAAAAAGTTTGAAGATCACTCTGCGAGCATCTATATTGCGTTGGACACACAAGTTCTCGTTTGATCACTGACGTTAGGCAACGCAACCCCAGGTGGGGAAAACTGGGTACTGCTAATACCCAAACATCGTCGCATTAGTGTAGTGTCTGTGCAGTCGCTGCATTAGAACTATGCAGTGGATGGGGCTCTAGTGACCTTGTAGGTGAAGGGCCCTAAAACACCAACAAAACGAAAAATTGGACACACCAGTTCTAGGCTGATCACTGAAGTTGGGCAACGCAACCGCAGGTAGTACTAGCATGGGTAGTGGCTAGGGAAATCTGGGTACTGCTAATACCCAAAAATCGTCGTAATAACCTAGTGTCTGCAGACTGCATTAGAACTATGCAGTGGACTGGGCTCTAATGACATTGTAGTTGAAGTGCCCTAAAACACCAAGTGTGTAATACACATACATATTGCTGTCTGATAAAATGTGGGCCAACCTCCTGTATAGATGTCTCTGACTAAAGGTGGCCCTACTTTGAGACTAAGTATTCTGATTAGGCCACTCTATGCCTAAAGTAGGTCGGTTGGATGTGTTATTCACTCGAGTTCATTTTGTTTGGTTAAATCCCGTCTCTCTCTACAACAAAAGATCCCAGAGTTGGTAACAAGGGTGATGCAGCAATTGCAATTGTAACAACAAGGGTGATGCAGCAATTGCTCCCCCTCAATGGGGCGCAACTGATGTTTTTTATGATGTGGATGTAATCTCAAAATGCATTGCTATCCCCATTTCTATACTGCCAGTCCAATCTGTAGTTGGCTAAACCACTGAAGATAGGACATTGTCTAAGAAACAGCAGAGGACCTATTGTAATTGCTAGCTAGATTTATGCTAAGGGATTCTGAATATTTAAAAATATTTTGGGCGCACTTTTTTAAAGTGCTCCCCCTCTGATTCACAACTGGCTAACAGACAAACTAAACCGTGTTGTAGCTGACCACCAGTTGTGCAATTTTGCTGACTTTTATAAGAAAACGTATTATTCATTTACAGAGCTTGTCTCGAGAGATTTAAAGATTCGGGGTAAGTTTTTCTGCGTCTTCATGCCTTATTTTGCAGGTAATTTGAAATAAATCTGTCTCATTTGTGGTGGTGGTGGTGGTGGTGGTGCTGCTGCTGCTTCTTTTTTTGTTTAGCAATGGTTCCTCTTGTCCAACTTGTCGCAAATGTCTTCAAAGTCTTTGAGGGAGCTCCACGCAACAAGATGATACATGGTTGCCTTACTTTTTGGCTTCAATGCATCTGTATTATTGCTTGTTATCCGTTTATACAGTATTTTCCACTTCTTTCAAACTTCCTTCATTAAAGTGAAATTTATTATGCTTTAACATTAATTAGTGGTGCAATTTTTTTTACTATTTGAATATTGCAACACTTACAGTTGAGCCCAGTGGCGAATTTACCACTAGGCTAAGTAGACTGAAGCCTAGGGCCCAAGCATTTTGCGCGGTCTTCAAAACTTAAGAAAAGGGCCTCAAAATTGAAATAGCCTAGGGCTGCTCAATATCTAAATCCGGCACTGGTTGAGCTAAACCGGAAGGAATTATTAACCTGAAAATTACCACACGTCAATGTTTTTTATTTAATCGTTCGTCAGATCGTTATTATGCTCTGGTTTCATGTAATCAAGAATCCAGGATGGATCGTGGATTTATTTGACCACCCTACGCAAGGCATACCTGATTGTCACTCATCAAAATGAAAAATCCATCGACATTTATGCCAAAAGTAAGCATAATCCTTCTGCTGTTGGAAATTATGGACAATGGACAACACTTCAACTGTTTGTCCACGATGATTTTATTCCCTTTATCCACAGGATGATGTTAGCCTACTTTTGCAAAGAAGTGACCCCTCTGAAAGAAAAAAAAATGGACATTAAATTTGCTACGCTTTGTCACGATATGTGGATATTTAATTAAACTGCACTGCGATTAAGAAACGGGCTCATGGACGTCATTATTGGACCGTTACGAATTTCTTCCTCGTACAATTGAATTTTATACCGTGAAAAGCCAGGGGTCAGTGTTTAGTTGTAGCACGTTGCTTCTTTTTTGTAGCTGGGTGACTCACTTTGGCGTGCCTATGCTGTCATCTGATCCCTAATCTCGTTTCAAAAGGCCACCTGATAAAGTAACTTTCCTCCTCTTATGTCTGAGATGTAGTTAAACTATTACTACTGTGTTAGCACTTTAATTTCAGCTGTAATATTACTGCTGCTCTCTCTCAATATTACTTTATGCTTTGAAAATTAAGCAAATGTAGAATTTCGGATTGTCATTTTAGAAATAGGGGACTGAATTTCCTTCCTTCCTTCCTTCCCTCAAATCCAGCTGATTAGAAGTGCCAAATGTACTCCTGGGCTTATGAGTCAATGTTTATCTTCGATAAAGGAAGTAACATCGTGGAAAAGATAGCAGGCCAGATAGACGTAGGACTACACAAACATAGTGGGTTATATCAAGGTCATGGTTCTGTGTGAAGTGAACGGGAAGCTGGTAGAGACTGAAGAGAGGGTCAGAACTGGCCTAATTGTGTCTCATTTGCCAAGTGTTTAACTTGTAGTGCGTGCTTGTTACACTCTTGTTTTTCGTTACAGTTTTGAGAAACACGAGGCATTGGGGAGACTACATCTACCAGAACTCCTTTCTAGAATCAGCAGTTCAGAGGATGCTGGAAACTGCAATTTAAAAAACAACTCTGTCACAGTAAAAGATCATTTCTGTGAGCTTCTCCGTAAATCATCATACCCTTATCCCGCTTGTGGCAGGGTCGGGTCTGCGGGTTCTAGCCCTCCACTCCCGCCTATGTCCCACCAGGTCCCCGTCCACCCCACACTACCATATCCTTACGGACAACTTGTTCCCAAGTCTGCTTCGGTCCCCCCTGCCCCGGATGTTTCCAATCTACTCTGCTTGCCACTTCAATCTACTCTCCATCACTTTTTGCGCGATGTCCCCCCCACTCCCGGGCTACCTCTAATATACCCATTCCTAAATCTTATCAGCTCTCGATACCCCACACATATAGCTGGCCTAACCACTGCTCTGTAAAACCCTCCAATCACACAGGACTCCGGGAATCCTCCATTGATTCTATGGTCTGTCTCCCCACTGCTTTGGAACGTTTGGATCGTATTTTACCTCTTGCACCGTTTTCGGCAGTTTGCCACGTGTGGAGGGGAGCGGCTGTATTGCGTTGAACACACCCGTTCTCATCTGATCACTGAAGTTAAGCAACGCAACCCCAACTAGTACTAATATGGGTGACTGCTTGGGAACACTGGATACTGCTAATACCCGAAATCGTTGTAACAGCGTAGTGTGTGTGTGCAGACTGCATAGCACTGCGCAGTGACGTGGCTCTAATGACTGTTGTAGTTGAAGGGCCCTAAAGCACCAAGAAATAGTACGTAGTTTTGCGAATAGTACGCAAAATTGATGGACACAAACTTTGGTTTGTATCTGGGGTGGGGACAAAAGACACTTTAAATTCCTTTTACTCCAGGGTGGACGAAAGACGTTGCTTCAATGTTGCCCAAAATCAAATCTCAGGCCTACTACTCCATCCAGAATGCTGATGTTCTCTACTCTGGCTCTGAATACTAGGGACTTGCCCATGAAACCTGAACAACTTCCCTACTTTGGGACATGTCAAAGAGCCTACGTCGTCTTTCAATTACAGAGTTATACCTTTGAATGCAGCAGCAAGTAAATACGAGAGTAATGCTGTTGTAATCCTGAGGAGTTAGGGCAATCGCACAAATAGCCTGCAATAAGCCCGAGTTCAATCCCTGCTTGGTGGTTTGTTAAGTTAATGGGTGGGGGAGTCAGCTAAGCAGCCATAACGGGCAGAACCATGTGGAGGCTACTCGCGGATGAAGGGGTTAGGAATGGGGAAATTAGTAGTACCCAGTATCCATGTCGGTACTAACTTGGGTTGCATTGCTTAACTTCACTGATCAGACAAGAACTGGTGTGTCCAACGCAATTCAGCCGCTCACACTGGTGGCAGTGCCGCTCTTGGGCTCTTTCCAGGACTAATGTCTGTTACGTTGTAAGTAAACGTGTGTGCGCAGCATGCAATATTTTGAAATCTTTTTTTCTCTTTCAGTATCGCAGAGTGATGTAGAAATGTTTCGCTAACATCTTCTCTGAGCACAAGCTGAAGTTTAATGGTATTAATAGGTTGTTAAACCGCCCTCAGCCACCAAAAACTGAAATTGTTGCAATGTTGATACTTTGATACACTACATGCCAAGTCATAAAGAGAGACATGGAGAGAGGGTGAACTTTTTTTCTTTTACAAAAGGAAATTTTTAATTTGTTGGTGAGCTCAATGTCCTTATTGTTGTAATAAGTTTGCATTGGTGCTTCCTTTTTTCTCTCTCCAACCGTCGAATTCCTAAAGTGAGTGAACTTGTTGCTTTTTGGCCCTGAAAAACAAGACGTCTCGTGAAAAAGCCATATGCGTGTATTCACCAGTGTTTGGTGATACAGAGTTCATAGACACTACGCGTCAACCTCTGAATTAAAAATATCTGCTGGTTAAAGACTGCCTACTGTATGTACACCATGTTCAGGCCATGTTATTAACAAACAATACTTGGAGTCTAAAGAAATGTTCATCGAGAAGGTAGTGAGTGAACTTCGTGATGGTTACTCTTTTACTTTTGTGAGCGGACTTTACAGCTACCAAATTGAGCAATCGATAGTTGAAAGTAATGTTTGAGGAAGTTACTAAACAATTTTTGTACTTTATAGGTCTGATAATGGTTCAGACCTGTCTCAGTGACGCAGTGGGTAGCGTGCTCAGTAACTGCGTCAGTAGTTCTAGGTTCGATACTGCACCGAGGTGGGTTGGCTTCTTTCAGGCGAGTTTGGCCTGTTGGTGTTTTAGGGTCTTTCAACTACAAGATCATTAGAGCCCCGTCCATTGCATTGGACACACCAGTTCTCGCCTGATCATTGAAGTTAAGCAGCGCAACCCCAGCTAGTACTGACATGGGTGGCCGCTTGAGACAACTGGGTGCTGCTAATACCCACAAATCGTCGCATTAGTGTAGTGTCTGTGCAGTCTCTGCATAAGAACTATGCTGTGGACGGGGATCTAATGACCTAGTAGTTGAAGGGCCCTAAAACACAAACAAACGATAGTTCTAATGCAGAGACTGCATAGACACTACACCAATGCTACGACATTTGGGTATTAGCGGTACCCAGTTTTCCCAAGCGGCCACCCATGTCAGTCCTAGCTGAGGTTGCGTTGCTTAACTTCAGTGATCAGACAACTGGTATGTCCAACGCAATCAGTCGCTCCCTTCTTTCAGGCGAGAGAGAGGCCCGGAGTGTGCCTTCTTTCAAGTTGAATTGTTTTGAGGCCACATTCGTTGATGAGACCTCGAGCACTCGCCTGTGCGGAAATTCACCTCTACTTGTAGCTTTGGTCGGCAACCGGTTGTGGAAAATCAATGTCTAATAGATCGCCCTCGTGTCCATTCAGAGGGACAAGATGGGTACCCGACCGTGCCATAGGCGGGAAAAGGGGTTAAGAGTTACTTTATCTGGCATGACAAATGGAGTTGGGAGTTTCTTCTTCCCCATGCCCCATTCTGAACTCAAATGCGTCCATATTTGAGTTAAGAATGGGGCAATGATTGACAATTTTTACCACGAAAATACAACGTGAGATGCTTATCCCAGTAATTTTCGACTGAGATTTGGCTGAGTGGTATTTTGGCGAACTCGTCTGGCACTCAGTTTGGTATTTCATGTGGGATATCCCATCAGTGATGAGTTGTGCTCCAATTATAGTATACAGCAGCTCTCGGTAGCAGACAGTGCAATTGAGAGCATTTCCTGGTACATACCTTTTTTAGGGGTGTTAGTAAGAATTCTTCTACATAGTATTATTACAGATATATACTTTACCTGCTGCTGCTACTAATAATAAATGTTTAATGAGAAAAAAAACAAATTCAAATATTATTACTTCCTCTTATTTCAGTTCCTCGAACTACTGTGGAAGATATGATGACGGAGGCGTGACTTAGCAGATATCCAGTTTCAACATACCAAACTATTGGAATTCAAAAGAAATTCAAATACGAAATCTTTTTTTTTATTAACCATTTCATTGTTTAAATTTGCTTTTAATTTGTCAACAAGGTTACACTAGAAAATACATACAAGGCAGTGCAGAATGTCACTCACGACGCTTCTTTTTACTCTTCTTGGATCATCACTTAATGCTAAATACTACGTAGCAACTTCATTTGACATTTCAAATATACTGTAAACAGTTGTGTTTATTATTATTATTTCAAATTCTCTCGTAACGTCAGTTACAATTTCTAAGAAATTTCATTATTGCGCCACCTGTTATAATCTCATCCGCTTTTTACCGAGCGCACTTTTTCCACATAAAATGACATCACCATAGAAGGGGATGACGATCCAATAGCGTCGTCCGGTGTCATGCATAGGAGCGGACATGAAACAAGCTCTGTCATTGGTTAGGGTCGGAAAGGTCACGAATTGATCGACCAATCAGCATCAGCGTAACATGTCCAACGTTATAATTCCAGTTCGAACCGGTTACTCCCTCTCTCTCTTCGTAATCAAAACCGATGCTCTTGTTTGTCCTACTTCCAAATAGCAAGTGCTCGTTGGTGGTTTTGGAGCTGTCATCCGTGTTGCTGCAGTTCGGTTTCTCTCACAATTTGATTATAATTAGTTAAAAGTTCAGTTTGAAGTATTCGTTTGATACATCGACGAGTTCTTCAAATTTTTCTCCGCTTTTAGTATTTTTTTTTATTTGGATAATTCCTTTCCCATCTACCTGCGGGTAGCATCATAACCTCGATGGGTTCTTGCCTATCATGCCGTATCTGTTCTTTCTTGTAGTGTGTGTTTTACCACTTCTATTCGTAAGTAACTTTTATTTAGATACTTATTCATAATATTTTGATTTATATTTAGACAAGTTTCGTATAGTTAAATTTATTTCGCAGTTATTAGACTCTACAGAAACTGTTCCATGAACCTTTACTGTCCCGGATGTTTCCATTCTATTGTTCGGTCGAACTTGTTTGTTGCGGTCGCCATCATGAAGTCGTTTGGCGATCGATATTTTAGACCAAACTTTCTTTATTTTAACTATTGACCTGGATAATTTCTAGTCTCATATGTATTCCTTGAAGGTGATGTTCTAGATTCTAGTTCGCTATGCGGTATATCTTCCTCTGAAATTTAGACTAAACATGTAGTTGTAGTAGCCAATGTTGTTAGGGTGCAAATGGCGGCGTTGTCTGTGAGATGTTCTTACGTGGCTTTTATTTTTTGCCGGCGACTACGAAACATTTTTTCCCCTCATTTTGAAGCAATGCGAGGTTAAACCGTGCTAGGAGGTATCAACTTGTACCAAAATCATGAGAACTAAATACTTAATAGGGTTAATTAAGCTGTCTAAAACTAGGGCGTAACTCTGTATAGACATGCGTTTATAGTTGATCGTCATGGACTTTAATGACTTAACTAGAAAACTAATTTTGAAAAACTCTTGGAATGGGGTACAATATGTTAAATTTTTAAAAAAATGAGCTATAGGGGAGAGGGGGGACGGCACGCAATTAGTTACGCTGGCGAAACCTTGAAAGGGTTGCGATTGTTCCGTTGAGGACGATGGGGGGACTTGGCATAAAAAGTTGTTTGGGCAACCCTGTTGTATGAAATAACCAGTTGTCAAAATTGATGAGCCTTTGAATGGGTGGAAAGTAATCGGGTTACGTCGCCCACAAGGACAATAGTGACATTGAATGTGACTGGTGTGAGGTAACGAGAGAAGGGTTGAAAGGGGGGAAAATTCAGAAGAGAAGGCGAGCAACGATGATTGAAATTTGCTTTTTTTTTACTTCCAGGGTAGCCGTTCCTGCGAGCTATACAAAACCCCCGAGGGGACATTTTTCTTTGTTGAAAATTCCGGCCTTGTTCTAGACGCAGAACCTCCTTGGCACCCAAGCTGATATTGGCTAAAGGGGTGATAGGTTGTTGGCTCAGTAAGTATATGTAGTTGTCTTTGAAGGTATAATCTTTTTTTATTCTACCTCAATGATGGTGGTTAACAATAAAAACCTCTTCTTTCCTTCCAATGTGTATTGTAGATTAAGTATTTCTGAGAAGATTCCAGTAAATTCCATATTCCCTTAATTTGGGATTGCCCACCCCCGAATACACGAATTTTTTTAAGTTTTCTCCCCTCCAGAATTAATCTCTTCAAAATGAACGTTAATACCAGAGATAGCAGTGTTCAGATAATTGATGACCAAAGATCTGCTATGGATATAGTACGAGAATTGGCTTCTGAACCCGTAAATATCATTTCGTTAAAATCATATAATGACTTTTAAAGTTGTAGACTAAAGTCGTTTAATGGCGTCTCTCATTTTCTAGGGCCGAGAAGATCCGTTTTATGTGGTGGATCTCTCGGATGTGGTCAGAAAACATAAATTATGGAAATTGGCCTTGCCCCGTGTTCAACCTTTCTATGGTTAGTACTTTTAGGGAATTACTTTTTTTTCTAATTCCCGCTTACATTTGGAAATGATTATTTCTTAAAACTATTTTATTTTCTTTTAAGCTGTCAAGTGCAATGATACAACCACTGTGCTTGAAGTCCTGGCAGCTTTAGGCACAGGATTTGACTGTGCTTCTAAGGTAAGCTAGCACGGTAATGCCATGGTTGGGGAGCAGAAAAAAACTGCAAGCTGATGTGTTGGCGTGAGATGTCCCAGAGTTACAAGTTGGAAGTACATATCTTGCGCCCAAAGTTGATCAGAGATTTGCGCACCTACCTCCCTTATCGCCTAAAATGTCTTCTTGTGTGGTGACACTTCTGCTACTAATGCTGCCTTGTGCAAGGAAGGGGTTGAAGATAAAATGTATCTTCTCAGACTACTTATAAAGGTAAACATATAAAAAAATTCAAGTAAGTGAATTTTATTTTATTTTTGACAAGATTCGTCAAACTTTGAATGCGGGAGAAATTTGATAATGGGTCGAAAGTCCAGGAACTGAATTTTTTTGAGTTGGATTTTGGAATTTAGATAATCGCTGTAAGGTTGACGGATCTGTCTTAAAAAGTAAGATTACTGTGGAATTGCGCACTATCACGATTTCTTATCACTTAATATCTCGTTGTTGGGAGTGGAGGGCATATCGGAAAGAAATTAATGGTTAGAAATTCTTGATAGTGCCTTTGGCAGTCCACACGTGTTGTGTGGGGAACGTTATCAGGGGTAAGCAATTTGTGCTTACGTGAAACTTTTGGTGCTTTGACACTTGTGACTGACTTATTCGTTGAAATGAAAGTTCAAAAACCATGATATTCAGGATGTAGGGCTCGATGCTGTTGGTAAGGACAGTTCAATTTTTTTTTAATTATATTTAATAGTTTTGGGAGTGTTCATATGATGGGGCAGGGTGGTTTCCTGGGTGGTTGAAATGTGTAAGAAACTAGGTTTCGAGTGCTGGTGGTGAACCGTTCTGCACCTGGAAGGTATTGTGCTGTTGTTGATAAAAGAATCTTAAAACTTATTCCTGTTATTTCCTCAAATCTTGAATTTTTGTTTAAAAAAAAATCCTCCCCCAAAAATGTAAATCAGCTGCTCCACTATTTTTGTTTTTAATTTTCAAAGTGTTCTTGATGTCTTTTGACTTGAGATGTTGCTTGTGGCCTATATACGTGTAACGATAACAATCTCTGGTATTTCTTTAGACCGAGATTCAGAAGGTGCTTGATCTCGGAGTGGACACCTCGAGGATAATTTATGCTAATCCGTGCAAGACGTCTTCTTTCATTCGATATGCCGCTAATCATGGTGTCAATCTCATGACTTTCGACAATGAAGCTGAACTTCATAAAGTAAAAGCAGTCTTCCCTGATGCCAGGTATATGGGTGTAGTTACTGGAGCACCTCTTAAACGTCACTTGTGACCCACTTCTTCATCCTAGTTAGTCTAACCTCTTCTGTTCGGGACGATTGTTTTTTTTTAGATTGGTTATTCGTATACGTGTGGATGGTAAAGCTCGTTGTCCACTGGGAGTAAAGTTTGGTGTGGAGCCAGCAAAAGCGTTATCACTCGTTAAGACTGCCAAAGATCTTGGTTTAAACGTTGTAGGCGTCAGTTTTCATGTTGGCAGTGGATGTGAAGATGCCAAAACCTACCATCGTGCCATCAAGGCTGCTCGTGGACTGTTTGATTATGCGGAACAGATCGGCTATAACTTTGACTTGCTGGATATTGGCGGCGGCTTTCCGGGTCAGAAAGATGCTCCGTTGACCTTTGACGAGGTATGTCGTCGTGCTTAGTAAAAGGCATTTGATTGGGTTTGCTATGTGGCGCACCAAGTTGCGTTGGACACACCAGTTCCCGTGAGATTACTGAAGTTAAGCAGCGAAAACCCACGTCAATACCAACATGGGTGGTTGATAAAGAACGTTGGGTGCTGCAAATTAGCCCTCTCCTTCGTCCTTTCACCTTACATCCTCCGCCACTCTCCCGCGGGCAGCCTCCTAAGGGTTCGTCCTGTTATGGCTGCCTGGCTTACTCCCAAACCCTTGAAACTAATCCAGTATCGGTTTTCTGCCTCTTGATACATATTGGTAAGGCATGAATTTGGGTCATCGGAAATCTTTCACTGGTTTTTTATGCCAAAAAGTTTCAGGTCAAAACTAGTCTCTTAAAAGTTGGCACAACTGTGACATTTTACACCCATGGTTTTGACTGATGTGATTTTTTTTTTTCCCTCTTCCCATCCAGACTGCGAAAGTTATAAATACTGCCTTGGACTCATTTTTCCCATGTGCGAAAGGAGTTCGAATAATTGGTGAACCTGGGCGTTACTACGTTGCGTCTGCTTTCACCCTGTGTGCAAATGTGATTGCCAAGCGTACTATCCCAGCAGACAATCCTGATCTGGAAGATCCTGCTTACATGTACTACATTAATGACGGTGTGTACGGATCTTTTAACTGCCTTATTTATGATCATGCGGAAGTGCGTGCAGTTCCACTGAAGGTAAGTGAACCTGGGGATAACGTGAATGTAGTTTGGCCGCCACATGGTGGTCTCGGTTTTTTTTTTGGTGGAAAATGACGTCAGACTTGTCTTTTTTTAGGAGGCAAAGTGGCAGACCATCAGCCGCTGCAGTCTTTGGGGACCAACTTGTGATAGCATGGACCGTATTGTTGAGGAATGTATGTTGCCGAATTTGGATGTTGGTGACTGGCTTGTTTTTGAGGATATGGGCGCCTACACGGTTGCAGCTGCCAGTACCTTCAATGGCTTTCTGCGTCCATCTTTGCACTTCATTGCCTCTCAAAGCACTTGGTTGGTATCGCATGTCTCCCCTGTAAGTGTCCTAGCTTTGGTAGTTTATTAATGATGCGGCTTCTTTTTTAGGCTCTACCTACAAGTGCTTTTGGGTACGAGCATGTTTGAGCCACCGGTTCCAGAGATTCCTGCTGCCATGAAAACTGGCATCGATGTGGCTGTAGAAGACCTTTTTCAGGACAATCAAACTCTTGCTCCCGAAGTTGGAATGATAGACGTCTAAACAGTTGCGACACTCGTGGTTGGACCTGGTTGTGATTTCTGGTTCTGGATTTCTGATGAACGGACCGATCTGAATTTCAATGGGCAATTTTGTTTTAATTTTTTAAGTTGCTTTTCCTGCTTCAGGCGTTCTTTTTTTAAAAAAGTGCTCACTATTTCGTATTCAAGTGCACTAATTTTTATTAGTAGTTCTGTCCTATTCCCCTTCCCCCCTCTTACCCTGAAAGTCTAGTAATTCGAAGGGGCTATCCATTGTGAAGTTACATGGAGCCAGCCGATAGTTGTAGTTTCTATGAAAGTCTCACGATTTAATTTATCAACCATCACTACTGCCCTTTCTCCCTGCCCTACTCCGCTTTTTACCTCTTTTTTGAGTTATTGGTATTCGCATATTAACGTCTTTTTGTATCCTTGTCTAAATCTCAAGTTAAGGGAAATTGGAATTTCTGAAATCTTCGTTAAAATTTCGGATGAAGAAAAACTACTAGGGTAAATTTCCTATGGATGTTACTGGACATTGTGGGGATGGGCCAACGTACACTTGTTGCTTTCTTAGGGTAACAAACGCCTTAATTTCACATTCCATCTGAGAGTTGAACCAAGTCTTTGAAAAGGCGTATTATTGCCCAAGGGAGAAGTGTGAATTTGTTCTGCAATGAACGGTGACATTGATGGGAACTAATTGTTTTCTGGAAACTTCTTAGGAATACATAATTGAAAAATTACCTGTAATTGATTTACTCGTAATGGCCAACAAGTCTTTGTAATAAATTAAGTCTTAAACGTCTATGTTTGTGTTCTACGTTGCTGGATGCGTCCTTCGTAGGTCGCTTACTGGAATCTGTATTACGCGCTTTGGAGGCATGTGGTACTGTCGTCTGCTATTGGTTGTTGGAGAGGTCGTCTCTGACGTCATCGTTGGGTCTCGTGTCAGCCGCTGTCGGCTGCTCGGCGGCGTAATCTCGTGTTGTATTCTTGTGCGAGACGCACGAATATTTGAAAGTTGCCAACTCGGGAGTTTACGAAATATTTTATTGTGATGTCTTCAGATGGTTATTGTGCTTCAGTTGAAAAACAAAGTAAAGCATTGACGTCTACATTAAAAACTAGGTTGCGGCTTGTTAATCATGGTAAGAATGTAGTCTTAATTTAGGAATGGCGATAGAACGTGGATTTGGAGAATTCGATTTCTGAATTCTCGTTCTATTCTTTTTAGTATTCCGTTAATCGGCTGCATTTTAATATTGCATGCTCGTAAATTTCAATTTATGTATTACTAGTCAATATAAAGGTGTATGAGATAGTTTATTTTTCCATCCATCATCGTGTTATTACTTGGTATCGCGCTCTTTTCTCCCTCCCCCCCTTAGTGTTATGGCGCCGTTCAAGAATTCCTCAACCGGGGTTCAATTCCGTGACGGGCGAAGTGCTCATTCGAATTTGTAAATTGCTGCTTGCATGTACAGGTGGTGAGAAATTTGTTAGTGTCTTTAGATGTAGGAATGACTCATTCGAGTTTTTTTTTCTTTAAGGTTTTAACTTGCACAAAAACGCGTTTAAACTGGATTCTCAATAGGCTTTTCAATAATAACGTATTACTTTTAATTATGTTAAACATTTGTTAACAAATGTTGCCCTACCATCATCCTTCAGGCTGAAAAACATTTCAAGGTAACATTCTTTTTATTCTGGTTAAGAATGACACTTTGTAGAGGTTTCAATTGTTTGGAGAAGTATTTTTTTAATTCCTTTTTTTTTCTACAATGTAAATGTAAGCAGCTTAATTTTCGGAGGTCATTTCTTTTTGATGGTAGTTTTATTCACGTATTCATGAGACCTTGATGGCCTCGAGTGAATTAAAACCAATCCTGAGTTAACATGTTAAAATACATACTGTTTATATGTGATTTAAATAACACCTCTAGTTTAGTAAAGTAGTTTGAGTACCGCATTTGACGATCGTTGGTATATGTAGGAAGAAATACAAAAAGTACCAGCTGAGAAGATAATGACATAGGTGAGAATAAACCGCTGGTAAGACTTGAAAGAAATCAAAAGATGGTGTTTTTTTGCCGCAGGAAGGTTGCAAATACTGAAAAAGGAGCACGTTAAAACAACTCGTAACCCCTTTTCTCGCCTGTGGCAGCGTCGGGTACCCATCTTGTGCCTCGGAATGGACATATTGAACGGTATTTATCCACAGCCGGGTGACGACCAAAGCGGCAACCTCTATGCTTATTATTCCGGATTCATTTAATGGGTTTGGGAGTTAGCCATATCAGGACGAACCCTTAGGAGGCTGCTCGCGGGAGATGAGGAGGTAGGTAGTGGACATAGGAGAGGGGAAATTTGCAGCACCCAACGTTCTTTATCAACTACCCATGTTGGTACTAACGTGGGTTTTTTGTTTTGTTGTTTTGTTGGAGTTTAAGGTCCCGTCAACTACAAGGTCATTAGAGACCCGTCCACTGTATAGTTCTAATGCATATACTGCACAGACACTACACTAATGCGACGATTATTGGGTATTAGCAGTACCCAGCTTTCCCGAGCGACCACCCATGTCAGTACTAACGTGGGCTTGCGCTGTTTAACTTCAGTGATCTCACGGGAATTGGTGTGTCCAACGCAACTTGGCTGTATTCTTCGGTCTATGGCTCGTTGGGGCACTCCGTCTCCACCAGACGACAGGACGAGTTGGGGGCGAGCTCCTACAACTGGAAATTTTGCCCCATCTACCCGTTGCATAGTAGAGAGGGTTCTTTTAGGGGTCTAATGTCATCGTACACCACACGGACCTTGGTTTTACTTCTCATCCGAAGGAAGGCGCATTTGGGGTTTTTTTTTCTCTCTCTCTCTTGCCCGAATTAAGCCAAGCCACCCCATTCCAGTATCGAACCTAGAAGCGTCACGCTACCGTGGCGGGTCCGAAAAAAGGAGCACGTTAAAGAGTTAAAATTCAAAAACTGATGGGATGTAGGCCACAAGTGGAGAGATAGTTTCTGATGTGTGTAGGGGATATGTATTGTACGTGTAACCCCTTTATTATCTGGTTTGAGAAGATCCCAAGCCCAGCTAAAAATGGAATTGCTCTCTACTCGATTGAAAACCTTTCAGGCGAGGAAAAAACAGACCAGGACGGAAACAAAAAAAAACCCCCGTTGAAAGAAAGGTTTGTTGTTGTTAAAAAAAGATGCTGTTGTTGTGTGAGGGTGTGGATTTTTCTTTTGTCACGCGGAGGTAGGCCTACTTCCTATTTCTTCAGTTGTCTGTTCTCTGCTGTCTCGTTTAAGTATTTATGAAAGATTTTCTTCATTTTCCTTCACCACAGAGACACAAACTCGACCTCCTCCTTGTAATACAAAATGTTTCTTTTCTCAATTTTTGATTGACTCGTGTGATGTGGAAGAGATTTTCTTCCGGCTGTGTGGTGCTAAAAGTTACTCATCACATCACTAGATGGCGTTAGACACGCGTCACTTTTCGTAGGTGTGTGATGATACTCATTGTCTCTTGCTTGAGAATCATCAGACCGTTATCCCGCCTGTGGCAGGGTCGGGTCTGCGGGCCCACTGAACATGCTCAGACAGGGGACACCCCAGCCAGGCGTCTGGAACCCGCAATAAATATTAGCTAAGTTGTCTGTGGAGGGATGCCGGCCTACCCCACTGTTCCAACACAGCATTATACAACCAAAATAGAAATTTTTGGCAGGTAAGTTAATGCTTTGTTGGTTGTTTGTTGGAGTTTAAGGTCCCGTCAACTACGAGGTCATTAGAGACCCGTCCACTGTATAGTTCTCATGCATATACTGCACAGACACTACACTAATGCGACGATTATTGGGTATTAGCAGTACCCAGCTTTCCCGAGCGACCACCCATGTCAGTACTAACTGGGCTTGCGTTGCTTAACTTCAGGGATCAGACGAGAACTGGTGTGTCCAACGCAACTCGCCGCTCTGCTTTGTTGGTTATAACATTGCATGGTATCTGACCTATTGCACAATAACTATAATGCAACGCTCGTGCTTTGGGCAGTATAGTGTATAACGTTTCTTTTTTTTTTTGTTTTGTTGGTGTTTTAGGGTCCTTCAACTAAAAGGTCTTTAGAGCCACGTCCACTGCATAGTTCTATTGCAGAGACTGTACAGACACTACGCTAATGAGACGATTTTTGGGTATTAGCTGTACCCAGTTTTCCCAAGCGGCCACCCATGTTAGTACTAGCTGGCGTTGCGTTGTTTAACTTCAGTAATCAAACGAGAACCTGTGTGTCCAACGCAATGTCTGTGCAGTCTATGCATAGAACTATGCAATGGACAGGTCTCTAATGACCTTGGAGTTGACGGGACCTTAAACACCAACAAACAAACAAATCCTCCTGTTAAACAATTGCCTTCTGCTTACCAAAGGAGGGCATGAAGATACCATAAATTGCTCAGAGTTGAGTTGTTTCAAATAACGTTACTAATATTTCGTATAGGAGGAATTGAGGGCATGTCGAATTAGTTGTTTGAAGGGAGCCAAGTTGAAGCAATTTGTAGAAGAGAAGGGCGATGTTTTAGGAGCCCTGAGAACAGTAATAGGAGAGACAGACAGCGAGATGGAGGAAGAGAAGAGTAAAAAATAGAGTTGTGGAGAGTGATGCAAAGATAGGAAGTAAGTTGCAATTGAATGGGTGTCATATGAGATTGTCTATCATCCTAGGAATTTAAAGTGGTTGGTTGCTAGCCAGCCTAGTCGCATCTGAAAGTCATTTTTGGTTCAAAATGATATCCTTGATAATATATGCAATGTGTTTTTTTAATTCCTCTTTCTCCTCTATGTGTGTGTGTGACAAAAATCAGCCAATCAAGATGGATGACTGGAGAAGGAGTAGGTAATGATGGCTACGCAAAAGGAGTTGTGCCAGAAGAGAGAGAGAAAAAGAGCGGCAAGCATCTGCTTTAGATGAAAATGAAAAATGGTAGGAAACATGCGGAGAGGAAGGTTGAAAATCGATCACATTGGCCAACTGATCCTGTAAATTACTTTCAATGTTGACGATGGCGTCAGCCGTCTTTCTGGCTGTTGGCTACCCTTTTCCATCCTTCACCTCTCCACTTTTAGTTCGTGTTTCGGCAGTAGTAGTAGTAGTAGTCTGTCTCTTTCTCTCTCTTTCTCCCTTACCCCGTTTCTGTCTTAAATTTCACGTGGGTGGTACAAAGATCACCATCGCTACCACCGCATACCGCAGGATAGGAGGGATGAAGGGCCCTTTGGGTTTCTCCTATTGGTATTATGCCTACAGTAGTAATTCCCTATTCTTCGCTTTACGTTATGACAGGAGCATGCACCATTTGGTGGCTACACCAGTGACACTTGTGTTGGAAATTGGTTTTGTGTCGACCGTTTGTTTCTTTTGATGAGTGTTGTCGGGTTGTCCTGGTTCTTTATCCGCCCTCCAGCACTGCGATACTGTTACTTCTACTGGAACGTGTGATAAAGGGAAGGAGAGTTGTTTGAAATTGTCGGAGGTGTGTCTTTACTTGGGATTGAGCGAGTGGATGAAGAATGAATTTAATCAAAAACATGGTGTCGGGTTATCAGCGTGTTGTTGCACAACATCCGTTTAAGGTCTTTTAAAGCAAATGAACATTAGCTTTTAGTAATTGGAGCTTTTGTGTCTGCTGTTGGTTGTCGTCGTTTTCATTCGTTTTGTGACAATAAACCTTTAAAGCTTTTGCAGACTGTCAGGGTCAGGGGAGAGTCCGAATTCTCGTCAATTTAGTGTGGTAATTAAGTGACTGTTGTTGTGTAAAGAATTCAGGTGGGGAGAGTTGAAGTTACTGATCTGCTGTCTTCCCCACTTGTCCTGTTGCTTGATTTCCTGCCCTCTTTCGTCCCACCACTACTCTACCCTCAATCTTCTTACACTTGAATAGAATTACCGTACAGTACCCCCCCTGAATGTTTTTCTCATATGTCGGGATTACGAATCTAATAATGTGAGAGGTTGAGAGGGAGAGTTCAGTTCAGCCCCTCTCCTCACCATTCTTAGCACATTCTTGTCATGTTTGTACTGGGCGGAAAGGGTGTTGCAGCTGGCCTGCGGTGTGTTTTACTCAAAGTATGTACGTGAAGTTGCCACTGAGTGTTTTAGATTTTTATCTATTGACAGGAAGTGCGAGAACCTGATTCAACTTACAAGGCCGGTCACTACAACCACCCTGTTGTGACCTTTTTTTTTTTTTGCGGTTTCTTGCCCGTCCTTTCTAAATCCCGCCTCGGTGGCGCAGTGGGTAGCACGCTCGGCAAATTTGTCAGTGGTTCTAGGTTCCATACTGGACCGAGGTGGGTTGGCTTCTTTCGGGCGAGAGAGAAAGAGGGAGGCCCCGAGTGCGCCTTCCTTCGAATCAGAAGTAAAACCGAGGTCCCGTGTGGTGTACGATGGCATTTGCACGTCAAAGAACCCGCTCTACTATGCAACGGGTAGATGAGGCAAAATTTCCAGGTGTAGGAGCACGCACCCCTGGCGTCGGTGGAATACCACTGCGGAAAAACACTGTCCAATATATCATTATTTTTTTTGCATTGTTGTTGTTTTCGGGTCCCTTGAACTACAGACACTGCACTAATGCGAGGGAGCCGCGAGTTGCGTTGGACACACCGGTTCTCGTCTGATCACTGAAGTTAAGCAACGCAACCCCAGTTAGTACTGACATTGGTGGCTGCTTGGGAAAACTGGGTACCGCTAATATCCAAAAATCGTCGCATTAATGTAGTGTCTGTACAGTCCCTGCATCAGAACTACACAGTGGACGGGGCTCTAATGACCTTGTAGTTGAAGGGCCCTAAAACACCAACAAACAAACAAAAGCACTAATGCGACAATTATTGGGTATTAGCTGTACCCAGTTTTCCTAAGCGACTACCCATGTTAGTACTAGCTGGGGTTGCGTTGCTTAGCTTTAGTGATCAGACGAGAACTGGTGTGTCCAACGCAATAAGCCGCTCCTCACAATATATCATTCTTGTATCCATTCAGAGGGACAAGCAGGAAAAGGGGGTTAGGAGTTGCTTTTTGCTTTGTCCGTTCTTTCTGGAATCATTGTTTTCATTGCAGACCAAGACTGGTTTAGGTTGCTTTTTTTTTAAATGTCCATCTCCGCGAGCCCTTGTTGGAACCAGCAGGCCGTTAAGTGAGTTTAGTAGATGCAGTTGCATCTCGCATTTAATTAAAATCACACCACTGATTGTTGGATATTGAGTCTGAACTGTTTTTTGTCTTTCGTTTGCAGTGGAATCTATTGTTTGTTTGACTATTTAACGTGGGCCACTGTTGATTAAGGATAGTTTACAGATGACAGGGATGGGGTGGGCGAGCTTTTTTACACCTGGGAATTTTGTATCGATCTACACGTCGTTTATCTTTTACTCTCCATGTATGAAAGAGAGATTTTCGCCTGGGTGACTGCTGCTTCACTGGAGAGAGAGAGGCAGAGAGAGAGAGA
>JAAFCE010009126.1:3788279-3806420 GCA_013389805.1 Trigoniulus corallinus
TGAAGTTAAGCAACGCAAGCCCAGTTAGTACTGACATGGGTGGTCGCTCGGGAAAGCTGGGTACTGCTAATACCCAATAATCGTCGCATTAGTGTAGTGTCTGTGCAGTATATGCATCAGACGTACACAGTGGACGGGTCTCTAATGACCTCGTAGTTGACGGGACCTGAAATATCAGCGAAAGACGGATGAGCACCTAGATAAATGCGACATTTGAAGAGATAAAGGCGCCATGTTGCAAAATGGTGTCAGCGGAAGGAACAAAAAACGCATCAGTCCTTTTATTCGATAATCACTTGTTATAGGGTATTTTATTGCAATAGCAGATGTATAATTTGATCGAAATGATAAAGGCGCTGTTAGTGTGAGAGAGAGAGGGGGGGGGAGCTGTTCCCCCAGTCTCCTCCATTCCCTCAACCTCTCTCTCTCTTTTCCTGCCCCCTACCCCTCCATTCCCAGTGCAAACTATCCTTTTCCAAGAAACACTAAAGTCTAGAAAAAACTAAAGAAGATGAACCAACTCCATGTTTTTCCTCTGCTTACATTTCTTGAGATCATCGACTCAAGTCGTCAAATTGAGGGGATCCTGAAATCCCCCCTCTTTCTCTCTCTCCTCTACCAAACTCTTCGACACGCCCAGAGGCCCGGAGAGACGAGTGCTATCCTCTAGAGGTTTCATCCCACTCCTACCAGGTCTCTCATTTCCGTCCCACAATTTCAATTTATAGATTTCTACGTACATAGAAACGATAGGGCTTCAGGATTACTTTTATGGAGAACCATTTTCAAATTTTTCTCTTAAAGGAAGGGGAAGTGGACGAGGACGAGATGGGTGACCTCTCAAAGCCACCCAGACCCTGACGAACCATGGGTACAGGAGGATGGAAGAAATGGGACGATGGTAGAGGTGGGGGGGGGGCAATGGGAAATTGGTTGGTTTATAAATCACCTTGAAATATCCTCTATAGATAAAAACAGCATTCATGGACATAGAGAGCGACAATACTCAGAAACAGGCAGAAGACAGGAGAGGAGAGGGGGGGGGGGGTTGGAAAGAAAGGGGGGGGGGGGGGGGGGGGAAGGGGAATTTAAGGGGGGGGGGAGGGGGGGAAAGGGGGGGGGGGGGGGGGGAAATAAAAAAAAGGGTAATGTCTTAAGATGAAAATACAGTAGAATCGAAACGGAGAAAACTTGACAGTAAAAATCCTCATTATGCACAGCACTGGGGAAAAGTGAGCCCCTCTATCTAGGGTGCAAGTTCTTCCTGCAGTCCAAATGACCCACAATTCCGATACCATCGTGAGTAGGTCTCAGAGTATCCATCAAACCCCCGAATGTACTTTATTAAAGCAGGTGGAGGAAATGAGATCTGTAGTCCGGACTCTGCGTCTCGCCCCGGTAGATGTGTGAAGTTTGTATTTGACTCGTGAATCAAGGGTTGCAGGCTCGATCCTGACCCACGGAGAGAAAGCGTTCCTTTTCTTCTAGCTGGGAGGGGGGAAGAGGGAACCGGCTTCCAACCCGAATGGAGCGACTGTATTGCGTGGGACACATCAGGTCCCGTTTGATCACTTAAGTTAAGCAGTGCAACCCCGGCTAGTACTAGAGTGGATGACCGCTTGGGAACACTGGGTACTGCTAATACCCGAAACGTATTGTCTGTGCAGAGTCCGCATTAGAACTACGCAAGGGGGACGGGGTTCTAATGACCATTGTAGTTGAAGGGCCCTAAAACACCAACAACACAAAACCAACCCGAATGAAAGGGTTTTGTAGGTTGTCATCACTTAAAAGACAGGACCCTTTTCTACATATCATCATCATACCTTTATCGTGCCTGTCGCAGGATCGCGTCTGAGGGCTCTGGCCCTGCACTCCCGCCGATCTGAGTCCTATTCGCCCCTTTCCTTGTTTTTATTTTGTTTCGTTGGTGTTTTAGGGCCCTTCCACTACAAGGTCATTAGAGCCCCGTTCGCCGCATATTTCTAGTGCACGGACAATACACTGGTGCAACGGTATTACTAGTACCCAGTTTTCCCAAGCGGCCACCCATGTTAGTACTAACTAGGGTTGCTTTTTGTTTGTTTGAGTTTAAGGTCCCGTCAACTGCGAGGTCATTAGAGACCCGTCCATTGTATAGTTCTAATGCATATACTGCACAGACACTACACTAATGCGACGATTATTGGGTACTAGCAGTACCCAGTTTTCCCGAGCGATCACCCATGTCAGTACTAACTGGGCTTGCGTTGCTTAACTTCAGTGATCAGACGAGAACTGGTGTGTCCAACGCAACTCGCCGCTCCCCAACTAGGGTTGCGTTGCTAAATTCAGTGATTAGACGATTACTGGTGGAGCGGCAAATTGCGTTGGACACACCAGTTCTCGTCTGATCACTGAAGTTAAGCAACGCAACCCCAGTTAGTACTGACATGGGTGGCACCGCTAGTATCCAAAAAATCGTCGCATTAGTGTAGTATCTGTGCAGTCCCTGCATCAGAACTACGCTGTGGACGGGGCTCTAATGACCTTGTAGTTGAAGGGCCCTAAAACACCAACAAACAACATCAAAAAGAGAACTGCTGTGCCCAAAGCAATAAGCCACCCCCTTTCGTTGGTGTCGGTAATTTACTTTCAGCAGTTGAGGGAGGTCGACGTAAGGCTGCGACACTGATCGAAATTTATGAAGGAGCCCTACTTCTACTGGGGTGAAATGCAAGGAAAATGAAGGTGGACCCAGCGCAATCGAACAGCCAAATAGACTTTTCACATCTTCAGGCGTTTTATTTCCGTCCGATTTTCCCCTCAAAAAATTGAGGAAAAAAAAAAAATTAAATGCTTCACATAAATGATTATCATCCACTTAAGGACCCAAATTGAGCCTTACTCCGTAAGGTCGCAACAATAACAACACGCCCAAATAAGAAAGTTCTAGAAATCAATTTGAATGAAATGGGGCATTTGTGACTATAAACTTCTATCGCCACTACGAATAAAAGGCCCATAATAGGGCACTTCACCCCTCAGCTAATAACCATTTACAGACACCAAGGAGCCAAAATCTATCCTGGCCTCCGATGGAAACTCCATCTACCCATTTTCCGCCTTACAAAGCAATTTCTTTCAAAATTGAGACCTTTCATGGATATATCCTCTTGGATTGGGTTTGGTTTATTTCATTTACCGAGGCCTGCTCGAGAGAGCGCCACCCGACACTTTTATTTCTCTCCACAACTTGCAATTTCCTTGGTCAGGATCGAACCCCTGCGTTCTTCCTTCTTGAGGTGTAGTATGGCCTAAAAATTGCTTTCTTCAACAATGCGATAGAGATCCCGCCTCGGTAGCGTGCTCGGTAACTGTATCAAAGGTTCTAGGTTCGATACTGGACCGAGGTGCGGTTGTCTTCTTTAGGGTGAGAGAGAGAGAGGGAGAGAAGAAGAAGAAGAAGAGAAAGGGAGAGGACAGGCCACTGAGTGCGCCTTCCTTTCGGATGAGAAGTAAAACCGAGGCCCCGTGTGGTGTACGATGGCATTTTCACGCCAAAGAACACTCTCTACTATGCAACGGGTAAATGAGGCAAAATTTCCAGGTGTAACAGCTCGGTGGAATGCCCCAACGAGCAGTAGACCGACGATGAGGGACGGCCCTAGAGTTTGCGGAGCCCAAGGCAGCAGGCGATAGCGGGGTCCCAGTGGCAAGACTTATGAAGTTGATTACTTCCCATTGCAGTACTTTAATGGCGTTAAACACAACTGAAATGAAAATAGTGGGGCCCACGGCGCGGAGGTTGCCTCGGTCACCTTGCCCTAAGACCGGCCCTGCCGACGATAAATAAGCATAGGGGTTGCAGCTTTGGTCGGCAACCGGCGGCGGAAAAACGCTGTCCAGTAGATCACCCTTGTGTCCATTTTGAGGGACAAGATGGGTACCCGGCCCTTTCATAGGCGGGAAAACGGTTAGGAGTTGCTTTTGCAACAAGCCGATAGAGTAAATGTCTGGCGCCAGCCCAGTCGCTCTCCTCGCTAGGGAGCGTTAATCGGAAAGAGAGTGACTGATGAGGTGGCGGGCCGCAAGCTCGACACTTGTCGGGACTCCTGGGATCAGGGCCACAGAGGAAGTACTGGCCTGTAGTGTGGTTAGGATACTTGAAGCCCCGTCAGCCCGTAGAGGTGAAGGTGTCGCGTAGTGGTCATCGTGCCTTGTGGCTTTGATGCCCAACATGTTGATGGTGGTGTTGTTGGTTTCATCGATTGACCTACAGTATAATCAAAAGATGTTAGAGGCAGAGGAGGACGAATGGGAGAATGCGAGAGGTGTCAGGGGCGCTGACCTGGTGATCCTCATAAAGGAAGATGGATGACCTGGTCCTCCATCTTGATTTATTTATTTATGTCTAAGGGTTTGTTTGAAATCAATAATGAAATATATTTGGAGGGAGGTGATTTGTTTTAAAGAGGATGTATGAGAGGTGGTCATTTTTTTTTGCGAGAGATGGAAAGCAATGCGAGGGATGGAGAAGCGTTCGGGGGTCAAAGGTCAGTCCACTACCATCCAGTCTCTGTCTAGCTGTTTATAATCATTATCGTACCTGTATCCCGCCCGTGGCAGGGTCGGGTCTGTGGGTTTTAATCCTCCACTCTCGCCTATCTCCCACCAGGTCCCCGTCCACCCCACACACTGCCATATCCTGACGGACAATGTCTTTGTCCAGTGGTTCCCATTCTTTATTGTAATGTGCTTCTGCCTTGTTTTTTTTCTTCCTGAATTTGTGGCGGTGACCACCACCTGCCACCACCACCACCTGGCTTTCTCTCCTGTTGGCATGTGTTATTGGTTGACCCTCCGCAGAGAGGCTATTTAGTTTATAGTGATTAATTTCTGAGGCGAATTAATGATGAAATCTCGGTATTGGACTCTGTCCATCGCGTTCTTTCCTGTTATTTGGTCAGTTGGTTGTCTGGTGATGAAATGTTTCTTTATAATTTGTCTCTCTGCCGCACCCTCACTTTCTCCCCCACATACAGTATGTAGACCCACTGGTGATCCAACTGCTGCAATTTCATTAAATGTCGTCTTCGGCCTGACCTGCCCGTCAAGCTTCCTGCTCCCCTCTCTCCTTTCCCTCCACCTCTTCCATCCCAAGGTACGGAAATTCCTTTTTCCTCTCCTCCACCCCCAATTGGCTTCTATTCCCTGGAGTCAAGTTGGAGATCGCCTTTGTTTGCTTGACCAACTTTAAATCCTTTTTTTTGTAAATGTCATCTGGAAGGGGGGGGGGGGGTTGAACCACTCACAGTGTTTTACACTAGGCTTTATCATGAATGAACTTCTCCATCTAGAATTTTTGTTTTTACTGAACTGACCTTGAGCAGAAACCCCGACTGTCATTTGGGCCCATTCACGCACGCCCTTCACTTTCCTGAATTTAGATCACAGTCTTAGCTCCTCCTCGGTGGCAAAGTAGGTAGTGTGCTCGGTAACTGCGTCAGTAGTTGTAGGTTTGTAGTTGTCAGTACTAGACCAAGGTTGGTTGGCTTCTTTCGGGCGAGAGAGAGACCCTGAGTGCGTTTTTTTTCGGATGAGTAGTAAAACCGAGGTCCCGTGTGGTGTACGATGGCATTTGCACGTAAAAGACAGTTCTCTACTATACAACAGGGAGCAAAGCAACTCCTAACCCTATTCCCACCTGTGGCAGGGTCGGGTACCCATTTTGTCCCTCTGAACGGACACAGGGATGATGTATTGGACGGTATTTTTCCGCAGTCGGTTGCCGACCAAAGCTGCAACCCCTCAGTCAGCCCTCTGCTGTTCGTTGGGACACTCCACCGACGCCACAGGGCGAGCTCCTACACCTAGAAATTGTGATTGATCTACCCATTGCATAGTGGAGAGGGTTCTTTGACGTGCAAATGGCATCGTACACCACGCGGGATCTCGGTTTTACTTCTTATCCGAAAGCAGGCGCACTCAGGGCATCGCTCTCATCCGAAAGAAGTCAACCCGCCTCGGTCCAGTATGGAACCTAGAACCACTGACGCAGTTACCGAGCACGCTACCTACTAAGCCACCGAGGCGGGATTAGGTTTGTTTAGGCAGGGAATGGTTAGTTTGTTATACCAATGGGTAGGGGAGTCGATCAAGTAGCCATAACGGGCCGGGCCCTGTGGAGGCTGCTCGCGGGATAGGAGAGGGGGAGGTAGGGGTGGGGAGATTAGCAGTACCCAGTGTCCCCAGCCAACCAACCATGTCGGTACTAGTTTGGGTTGCGCTGCTTAACCTGTGTGATTTGACGTTAACAGTTGTTTTTTTTGTTCTATTTCTAACTGGACAAATGGGTACTCTACTCTGTCATATGCAGGAATAGGGGTGTAGAAAGGTGATCACCACCATAAGACAAATGAAAGGAATGCATATATTGAAGAAAATAATGTTTGTATTGATCAGGTGATCAATGGCGTCCATGTTCGCTGGTTGCTTTTCTATCTCCGTTCGTCGATTTCCGTTTTGCGCCTGAATGAGTTTTAAAAGGGAGAGAAGGCCATACATATATTTCTCTCCCTTCACAATCACCGCGCCTTGTCCATCTCCCTAGCCGTAATTCTGTCCCACTTGTTCTTCAATCTCCACAACTTCCTCGCCCCCGCCTTTCAACCCTTTCCATGAATAATTTCATTCGCATTCCTGTCATCCCAACAGTGATTTTCATGTATTTTTTTTCTTTTCTTTTTTGAATAAAAAAAATAGATGTAGCACCATTTCTTATCCCGTAATATATCATCATGCCCAGTGCTATATGGAAACGGGAAGGATGTTATTGGGTGCGTGTGGGCGGGATACCCGGTGTATGTATAAATTTAATACTTGTTTGTATCATTTCTGTTCATCTGAGGTTGTCTACTCTCAATTGTCCACTTCTAGTCGATCGATACTTGTTCCGGTCTGTTACACAGTGTAGTTTGTTTACTTGGTTTAAGAATTGGTCAGGCGGAGGAGGGGCAGTGAGAGTATTTTACCGACACTTCGTTTCCACATAGAGCAGATTATAGTGAAAGTCATTGGTCAGCTTCTGTCCGGCGAACTGCGTTTTCTTTGTAAACTTGTGACTTCAGGTACTACGTTAGGGGGAAGGAGGGGAAGAAGGGAGGGCGAGACAGACAGAAAGACAGAGAGAGAGACACACACAGAAAGAGAGACAAACAGACGCAGAGACAGAGAGAAACAGACAGACACAAAGAGAGGCATACAGACAGACAGAGATACAACGAGACAGACAAACACAGAGAGAAAGAGACACAGGAAGAGATGCAGAGAGACACACAGAGACAAACAGAGACACAGAGAGAGACAAAGAGAGACAAAGAGAGAGAAAGAGAGAGAGACAGAGAGAGACAGACAGACAGAGAGAGACAGAGACACAGGAAGAGATACAGAGACACACACACAGAGACAAACAGAGACACAGAGAGAGAGAAAGAGAGAGACAGAGAGAGAGACAGAGAGAGAGAGAGAGACAGACAGAGAGACAGAGACAGACAGAGAGAGAGAGACAGAGAGAGAGACAGAGAGAGAGACAGAGACAGAGAGAGAGACAGAGAGAGAGACAGAGAGAGACAGACAGAGAGAGATAGACAGAGACAGAGAGACTCAAATTTAACTTCTGGTCCCAGCCAGAATCGAACCTTCTGCCGTCAATCCAGAGGGATACTACTACTACACTTCGTGGTGTTTAGGGTAACTTCATGTGTTATTAATGCGGAATTGAAATCGGGTCGTGGCGGCGAGTCAAAGAACGTGACGTCGCACCAACACGCACTGCGCATTTAGCCCCTGCAGCGAAATATACCGAAAGGGCCATCCATGTCAGATTCAGACATTTGTAGTGACTGTGCTCTCTGCCGTTGGTTGCGTTAACGGATGTGACGTGTGTGATGTAGTTGTGTTTTTTTTTTCAAAATAGTAGTTGCAATGGCGGTGTGACAAAGGTGACAAGGAAACCGTGTGGAATGTAGTAGATTGGAACGATTGTGGCTCTCTTGTCTCAGCTGGTTGCCTCTGTAATCATTTAGATTAGCATCAGTCATAAATAAAACGAGAGCGCCGTACTTATGTGTTGGATGGGTTTTTACCGACTCTTAACATGTCGAAGTAATTTGTTTACTTTGTACTCCAGGTGGTGGTCTCTCGCTAGAGCAACTGCCGATAATTAACTGGGATGCGGTGCGATTTTTTTTTCTCTTTCTCTCTCTCTCTGTCATTTACGCGCATGCTTGTAATTGAACTGAAATGGCGGAAAATAATGGAATTGTCAAAGAGTGTTGAGCAGCCACATTTTAGAATTAGAAACTGTGACGTCATGCGGACTAGAATTAGGAGTAATGACGTCATACTGATTAGAATGGTAAGGAATGACGTCATCCTAATAGGAGCCACATTTTAGAATTAGAAACTGTGATTAGGGGTAATGATGTCATACCGATTAAAATGAGGAGTAATGACGTCATACTAATCAGAATGTGGAATAATGACGTCATACTGATTCGAATGGTACGTAATGACGTCATCCTAATATGTTTATTGGTTGAGTGGGGACAGAGTTCTATTGCATCTCGTGCACCGACGTTGGTGGTCCAAGCGTGTGTGTATGTGGTGCGTTATCTGCACGTGAAGATAGTTGCTAAGCAACGGGTGAAGTCATGAGACGTTATACAGCGGATGAGCAGCAAAAGCAAGCAACTCCTAACCGTTTTGCCGCCTATGGCAGGGTCGGGTACCCATCTTTTCCCCCTGAATGGACACACAAGGGTGATCTATTGGGCAATGTTTTTCCACAGCCGGTTGCCGACCAAAGCTGCAACCCGTATGTATGTATGCTTATTTATCGTCGATGCCAAGGTGAGCGCGGCGAATTGTGTTGGACACAACAGTTCTCGTCTGATCACTGAAGTTAAGCAGCGCAACTCCAGCTAGTACTGATATGGGTGGCCGCTTAGGAAATCTGGGTACCCCTAGTATCCAAAAAAATCGTCGCATTAGTGTAGTGTGTGTGTGTATGTATGCAGTTTCTGCATCAGAACTACGCTTGGTTGGTTTGTTGGTGTTTAAGGTTCCGTCAACTACAAGGTCATTAGAGACCCGTCCACTGCATAGTTCTAGTGCATAGTCTGCGCAGACACTACGCTAATGCGACGATTATTGGGTGTTAGCAGTACCCAGCTTTCCCGAGCGACCACCCATGTCAGTACTAACTGGGCTTGCGTTGCTTAACTTCAGTGATCAGACGAGAACTGGTGTATCCAACGCAACTCGCCGCTCCCTCAGAACTACGCAGTGGACGGGGCTCTAATGACCTTGTAGTTGAAGGGCCGTAAACCAACAACAACAATGATGCCAGGGGGGGCGAGTCGAGTTCACATGTACGCAGGTTCAATTCCGATTGGAAGTGCCGACGAGCGGCAACACCGGGGAGTTGAAGGTTTCCACTTTTATAATCAAATTATGGTTTTTAAAAATGTGTTTATTTGGAAAGGGGGGGGCAGACCGGAGGAGATTTATTTTGAATCTTTTTTCAGGTGTAGGTAAGACAAACTTAAAATAAGTTGATGGAAATTAGATTTTTCCAGTTTTCTACGAAATTTTATAAGCGTGATATTTAACCCTGTACTTGTGAGGTGGAGGATTGGAAAACTGTCGTCTACCTGATGTGTGCTAAATTTTCATGAATATTTATGCCACAATTGAATGTAGACGTTTGGGATGTTTGCTGTCTGAAAGAAGAAGACACGCCTGGAATTTTTTTCTCTCACTCTGTCCTCAAAAGAAAAGTAAAGGGTTAAAGACAAGAGTTTGAAAGGAGAAAGTGAGGGGGAGGGGGACGGGGACGCGGAAATCCTCTGTCATCTCATCGTTTATTCCCGTATCAGAAAATTTGGGATAATCCGAGTCGTAAAGTAGGAGGAACTTGAGGGAATAATAAAACTCCGTAATGGATTTCCATTAAAGTCCTTTAATCTACGGTCGTTTATTTCCATTAAAGAAACGGAGCACGTTTGGGGCTGTCCCACCACAAGCTGCTACACACGCAAAAAAAAAAATACCCCATAGCAAATCCCTGGATCCAGGGGTGTAATTAAAACACTAATGAATTTGACAGTCAAAAGATAACGAAGAGGATTGAACACTGAAATACTAAGGGGGGGAGAGAGAAAGTCGTTTGTGTATTTTTTTTTTTACCCAGAGATCCTTTAATACCGTCTTATCTTGCGTTCTTTATTTAGTTAGCCCCCTTTTTCCACTTATCGGATCAGGGTCTGTGTATCCCTTAGGTCCAAAATGTTAAAGCAGAACCAGGAGGAAGATGAAGATTAGGAAGTAGACAGGAAACGGTAATAGCATAGTGAAAAAAAAAAACAGACAGAGAGAGAGAGAGAAAAGAACACATTAGGAGTGACTCATGCCACCTCTTGGGTCAGCTGGACCGGCCAAGTTGTCCTGTATGATTTGGCTGCCCACTGACCGACCCACAACCCTTTCAATAGCCTTCTGCGGCCATAAAGCCTTAGCATCTATCATACGCGTTTAACGTTGAATTTTGATGCATCTGCTTGACTCAAGATGACGATGAGCCCTTAGACTTGAGGCGGTAATCCGGTGGTTTTGAATTGAGTTCAGGGATAGAGGTTCGATCCTAACTGAGGTGTAGACTTCTATACCGGGTGAGAAAGACTCTAGGTGTGTCTTCCCAATCGGATAGTCATTCATATCCAGAATGTCTACTGTCTCAGGGTGTGTACGATGTCATAACTACTAGTAACAGAGCCCTTTCTACACGGAGAGTGCAATATGAGTGTAGATGGGGCAATATTCCCACATGTAGGCACCCATTCTTCCTTTTGGATTTGTTTGTTTGTTGGAGTTTAAGGTCCCGTCAACTACGAGGTCATTAGAGACCCGTTCCTTTTGGAGGTGTTAAGCAACCAAACTACAGTAGGGAATCATAATTGAGTTGCTTATATCTGTAATCCTAGCATCCTGCCTCGGTTGTTGTTGTTCGTTGGTGTTTTAGGGCCCTTCAACTACAAGGTCTTTAGAGCCCCGTGCACTGCGTAGTTCTAATGCAGAGACTGCACAGACACTACACTAATGCGACGATTTTTGGGTATTAGCAGTTCGAAGCGGCCACCCATGTCAGTACTAGCTGGGGTTGCGTTGCTTAACGTCAGTGATCAGACGAGAACTGGTGTGTCCAACGGAATTTGCCGCTCTCTCCTTCCTCGGTAACTGCTTCGGCGGTTCTAGTTTCGACACTGGACACCGAGGTGGGTTGGCTTCTTTCGTGCGAGAGAGGGGAGAGGGAAGAAAAGAGAGATGCCTCGAGTGCGCCTTCTTTCTGATGAGAAGTAAAACCGCGGTCCCGTATGGCGTGCATTTGCACCTTAAAGAACCCTTCTCTACTATGCAACGGCTAATTATCATCATCGTCATACCTTTACCCTCCTGTGTCAGGATCGGGTCTACGGGTTCTAGCCCTCCACTCCCTTTTATCTCCACCTGGTTCCCCGTGCACCCCAACACTATGCAACAGGTAAATGAGGCAAAATTTCCAGGTGTAGGAGCTGGCCTCTTGTCGTCGGTGGAGTGCTCTAGGGAATATTAGACCGACGACCGGCAATCGGCTGCGGGAAAAAACAGCCCCAATGCATCACCCTTGTGTCTATTCACAGTGAGAACACTGATTCCCGTGAGAACACTGAAGTTAAGCAACGCAAGCTCACGTTAGTACCAACATGGGTGGTTATTAAAGAACGTTGGGTGCGGCAAGTTTCCCATTTCCTGCATCATCCACGCCTTCCTCCTTATCTCCCGCAAGCAGCCTCCTAAGGGTTCAGCCTGTTATGGCTGCTTGACTTCCTACCTAACCCATTAGTGTGTGTGTGCAATGCATACCAGACTCTGCCATAGGCAGGAAAAGGGTTACTCTCTCTCTTTCACTGTGTTTTTCTGAGTATCTCGATCCTAGGATAGAACCTTCAACCGCCTTTCCACGATCATTTTGAGAGAGAGGGAGAGAGAGACAGAGAAAGAGACAGACACAGAGAGAAACACACAGACAGAGAGAGGGAGAGACAGACAAACAGACAGAGAGAGGGAGAGACAGACACACAGACAGAGAGAGGGAGAGACAGACAGAGAGAGGGGGAGAGACAGAGAGAGGGGGAGATAGGGAGGGAGAGAGAGGGGAGAGAGACAGGCAGACAGAGAGAGAGGGAAGAGAGAGGGAGAGACAGAGAGTTGTATTTGGAGCATGTGGAAACGTGCTTATGCCGTGTTTGATTCGACTTAAATCGTTTTAAAATGTGATTAACCGAATCCGTATGAGGATAATTGAATTTGTGCATATTGTATAAGGCACATGTGTCAATTTCACCTTCATTTTGACATGATACACAAGTTCCGGTTAATCTAATTCCATGGTTGGCATCATGATGACGCCGTTGCCACCGCCGTCCCTGAATATAGGTTGCGCTAGAGATTCGCAGGCTCTGGATGCCACGTGTGGTTCACCAATTTAGACGAGACGGCTGTCCAAGTGGATTATACACAGGCCTAGCTTTACATCCTCTTTTTCATTTTTCTCTTCCTCTTCTTCTTCTTCTGCTTCCTTTCACTCGCCCCTGTCCCTCCATCCCGCCCCATTCCTGCATCTCCCCAGTCGCCATTTCTCTACTTTATGGTTGGAAGATTAAAAGGGTTGTTTATTCAGTCGTACTATTCTGTGCTGCACTCTGTTGGCTGTAATTCCACTCTTTGACGCTGTAGTGCACTGACCCGCCTGGGTGGCGCAAAGGTAGAGTGCTCGACTACTGCCCCAATGGTTCCAGGTTGATACTGGATCTCGGTGGGCTGGTTTCTTTACAGTGGTGGGCCAGTAGTGTTCGGCGCCTTTGTGCAAGAACTTAGTTGGCGCCTCTATCTCCCCCTCCCGAATGAAAAAAGGTCTGGTATATGCCACACATTTGTCACAGCATCACTTAGGAATGGTGACTTCGTTCTTATCACTGGCTATGGCAGATCAGGGGGCCGGTTCTAAGAAACAAGTGGAGGGCCGGGGCGCTTTTAATAACCTGGCGCCTGTGTGCATTGAACACATTGCACACTGTGCTGGCGCGCCTGTCCTTCTTTCCAGGTGGGAGAGACAGACAGACAGACAGATACAGAGAGAGACACAGAGCTAGTAAGAGTAAGAGAGGAGAGAGGGAGACACCGGGTTAATGAGAGAGAGGGAGAGATCCTGGACGGTGGATCGGCTTCTTTCGGGCGAGAGAGAGAGGCCGCGAGTGTGCCTTCTTTCGGATAAGAAGTAAAACCGAGGTCCCGTGTGGGTGTACGATGGCACTTGCACGTAAAAGAACCCTCTCTACTACGCAACGGGTAGATGAGGCAAAATTTCCAGGTGTCGGAGCTCGCCCCCTGGCGTCGGTAGCATTTCCCAACGAACATTAGACCGACGATAAATAAGCGTAGGGGTGCAGCTTTGGCCGGCAACCGGCTGCAGAAAAAACTATGACCAATATATCCCCCTGTGTCCATTCAGAAGGACAAGATGGGTACCCGACCCTGCCATAGGCGGGAAAAGGGTTAGGAGTTACTTTATAGGGAGTAGCTAAGGTAAAAGACACTAACTTGAGGAGTAAACGTGTTAGATGTTACTAGATGGCGCTGTCTCCAGCCTCGTGAAGGGAGACGACCTGTACTGTAGCAGTCATGAGGCGGCTCCTGCCACATCTTTGGTGGGACCGTAGGAGGGAGTGGCTATGGTCAGTTTGCTTTTTGGAGAGAATTGGTACAGTTGACAGATATGGGACGGGGGAAATTGGAGATATGGCACGCGTCACTGCAACTTTTGTTGTGAGAAAATTTTCTTTTTATATTTTAATATGGGAAGGGCGCAATAAAGAAGATAAGCCCTGAGGGGGTGTGAAATGGGAACTGTAAAGGATGCTGTGGGCCTCTCTCTCTTTGCTATCATTTACCCTCATCCCACACATCTACCCCCCTCCCCCCCTCCTATTTTTCTCGAGACGACGATGGTGTTGCCATTATTTTTATGGACTGCTGAGATAAGCACTTGACTCTCGCGCACGTCCAAAGTCATGTATGAAAAATGACTCCTTTTTATCCAAACAAATGGGGTTCATGCCCACCCCCGTCTATACCTTCCTTCTCTCAGCGCCACCTCGTACTATTTTCGTCCCATGTTTGTTGTCGTTTCATTTTTTTCTCCTCGCCCAGTCCTGACATGTGCTCTTGATGACGTAACTTCTAAACTGTTGGTCAGGTTTTAGAGAGTAAAGGGTTGTTTGATGGGCAGGGATGAGGAGCGGGCATTTTTGTTGGACAACAGCTCTCCCACCTCACACACACACCTCGTTTAAGGCGATGGAAGGGGGGGGGGGCTCGAAAAGTAATAATGGATTGGATTAGTTTGTGGGTTGGGGTGTAAGCCAGGCAGCCATAACAGGTCAACCCCTTAGGAGGCTGCCCGCAATAAGACATGAAAATCTTAGGAAGATATTTATTTTTAACGCATGGGGTTGATCCCCTTCTTTCCCGTCAGTATTTTTTTTTTTTACAAATAAGGTTAACTGCAACTTAACCTTTCAGAAACGGGACAGGCACAATGTTTCAACCCTTTCCCCCTTCTTCTTCTCGCGTTGCTTTTCTATTGGAGTTTTATGGCTATTTCTATGTAGGTTATAAGTTATAGGGTAACTCGGAGGCGGGACTCAATTATGAGGCAGATGTGGTGATGAAATCCTCCCTTTCTTCTCCCTACGCACCTCCAAGCCCCAGTATTCCTCCTGCACCTCCTCCTCCTTCTTCTTCCCCCCTTGTCCCAAAAATGATCTTATTTCTTAATTATATCTTAAGTACCGGCCTTGGGAACGTCTTGAAATGTTGACGTTATCCAGATGCGACATACCGTGAATTCTTCTCCGAATGTAAGGGCATGAAGGTTTCGTCTTTATCCTCTTCCTCTCCTCAGTATTACCCTCACTGGTTTTGAACTTGTTCGTAATTATACCTCTCTCTCACCCCTTTGCCCACCTCTGTCCCCTAGAGTTCAGTGAAATATGCCTTGCAAATTGGACAGGATTTCGTCTGTCTCTCTCTCTCTACCCCTATTGCGTTCGTCATCCTCCACTGCTTTTCTTTGCTTGTCAGGAGTCCGCACGAAGTCGTCTTCTTCTTCTTGGAAGCTCCGAGATTATTTACTTTTGCGTCAAGAGGCCCACTTGGATTGTTAGATTTGGCAGATGACCTCCTGGTTCGGTGGTGACGTGTTAGTCCACAGTTGACGTTTCTTAATGATTGACGCTTCCTTTTGTTGTCAGGAGTAATTTTTCTAGGCACTGATCTGAGATGTCCCATTTGCTGAATCCGTTCTTCCTCTCTCTCTCTCTCCCTTTCCCTTTAACCCCTTACACCCTCTCTATTTTCTTACCTCTTCCTCTCCCTCAATGCATCTCGGCATCCTCATTTGCAACCAATTTGTCCCACTCCTCCAAAAGGTTCAACATTGAACCCTCTCAATAATAAATGGTCTCTTGTTTTTATTTTAGCTCTTTTCCGCCATTTTTTTTAATAGTTGGCTCATTTCCCACTTGGCTTCGTACGAGTCGAGTGTGTCTTTACAATGTTGCGCAGATTCGTGTTGTTTTGTTGTTCTTTTGCTCATCTCGCCTTCGCACATCGCCTGCCGATTTCCGCAGTGATTGTTTAATGCGCATGCGATTGCTGCAGATACCTGGTTCGATCCTTGTCAAAGAACCTTTTTTTTTCGTTGGCGTTTTAGGGCCCTTCAACCACAAGGTCATTAAAGCTCCGTCCATTGCGTAGTTCTTATGCAGAGACTGAACGAACACTACCCTAATGCGACGATTTTTGGGTATTAGCGGTATACTCAGTGTTCCCAAGCGGCCGTCCATTTTAGTAGTAGCTGTGGTTACGTTGTTTAACTTCACTGATCAGACGAGAACGTCATAGAGGAAAAAAAGGAACTCCTAACCCCTTTCCCGCCTATGGAAAGGCCGGGTACCCATCTTGTCCCTATGAATCGACACAAGGGTGATTGGACAGTGCTCTTCCGCAGCCGGTTGCCGACCAAAGCTGCAACCCCCTATGCTTATTTATCGTCGGTCTACTGTTCTTTGGGTTACTCCACCTCCACCAGACACCAGGAGGGATGAGGGCGAGGTCCTACACCTGAGAATTTTGCCTCATCTACTCGTTGTATAGTTGAGTGGGTTCTTTTACGTGCAAATGCCTAGGTGTTACTTCTCATCCGAAGGATAGTGCACTCGGGGCCACTTCCTCCCTCGAAAGAAGCCAACCCACCTCGGTCCAGTATCGAACTTAGAATGACTGACGCAGTTACCGAGCAAGCTACCCACTGCGCCAGAGGCGGGATTATTGACGACCGAGGAAGAGCAGCGCTTGCTCTAGGCCTTCCTTATTCAGCCCCGGACAAAAAGACAAATTGCCGCCCCGTGAAGCCGCGCTCCGTCCTCACACATACAGCCAAAATGGCGTCCCGGACAGATGTCCTTCCCCCCCCCTTAGAGCGGCCCTGGTAAGAGGGGAAATTCTTCACACAAGAAATGGTGGAGCGAGCTGGACCGTTGCGTCAGTGGTTGCAGGCACTAACCTGACTTGAGGCAGTTTTATTGCAAACGTACGCTACGCAATGCAGACGAATTGTCAACTGCGGAAACTCAGACACTGCGTGTGTCTGCGTAGTTCACGATTCGTCTGCATTGCGTAGCGTACGTTTGCAAAACAACGTTACAATGAAACTCCCTAATGTCTTCTTTTCGGAAGAGAGATTTGGAAGCAAGGTCGTGACCCCGTGTCAGGGAAGTATTAACAATGTCACCTGCACGGTAAAAGAAACCTTGCTACAAAGCAACTAGCAACAACTAACCGCTTTTCCCGCCTATGGCCATGTTCGTCCCTGTGGATGAACACATGGGCGATGTGCAGCTTTGGTCGGCAGCCAGGTGCGGAAAAACACCGTCCAATAGATCACCCTTGTGCCCATTCAGAGGGACTCGAACCTGCCATAGGCGGGAAAAAGGTTAGGAGTTTCTTTCTGCTCTGTCTCTCTCTATACTGACACAGCGTGTCTTCTTTGCTCCCCTGTCCCGAGTTATAATAGCCCAATAAAGCAAACTAATCTCGAGAGACTTCATTTTGTGCTGCACTCTTTTAGGCATTAAATGAAGAATGAAACCGGAAGAAGAATGTTAATACAAAAATGGAACACTATACGCCATTTTGTGGTTTTACAAGAATTTCCACACAATAAAATGTCGAGAATTCAATTTTCGGTGGTAACTGCCTACCGTTACCACGCGCCGCCGTCGACATTGTAGAAATTACCTGTAATACGACACTGCTTATCGACAATTTCCTACATAAAACATTTAACGTCGTAAACGTCAATTGAAACCCCTAAATTGTTATGGGTCTAAAGGGGGAAGGGGGAAGGCAGAATGGAAAGGGTAAAGTCGGAAATTTCGGGACATTAAAATAGAGAGGGGTTAGTGAGCGGAATTGTTTAGACTTTCCAGTAATGGTAGTTGTATTTTTCTATTATTGAAAGTGGAAAGGCTAACATTTTTTTTTCGGCATTTATCTTCTCGTGGGTCTGGCGACCCCCTCCCCTCCCCCCTCAATTGGGAGAGCGCGCTTGTCCCACGAATTCAAACAAAACACGGATTCATTTCTTGTTGCCCTCCCCCGCCACCGTCTGTGTGTCATTTACAAACGCTAGAGGGAGCGGCTTATTGCGTTGGACACACCAGTTCTCGTCTGATCACTGAAGTTAAGCAACGCAACCCCAGCTATTACCGGCATGGGTGGCCGCTTGGGAAAGCTGGGTACTGGTAATACCCAAAAATCGTCGCATTAGTGTAGTGTCTGTGCAGTCTCTGCATAAGAACTATGCTGTGGATGGTGCTCTAATGACCTTGTAGTTGAAGGGCCCTAAAACACCAAGGAACCAACTACAAGCGCTAGGGAGATTGAAGGGTCAGTGCTTCACTTTTTTGTCCGTGGATACACAATCAACTCTGGACTCCC
>JAAFCE010009126.1:3819519-3857313 GCA_013389805.1 Trigoniulus corallinus
CGAGAGAGATCGAGAGAGGGAGGGAAAGAGGCAGAGCGAAGGAGAGGAAGAGCGAGAGGGAGGGAGAGAAGGCGGTGAGAGAGAAGGGGTGAGAGAGAGAAGGGGATGAGAGAGAAAGGGTGAGAAGGAAGGCGAGAGGGAGAGGAAGGACGAGAGAGGGAGCGAGAGAGAGAGAGAGGGAAAGAGGCAGAGTGACGGAGAGGGAGAGCGGGAGGGAGAGAGAGAAGGGGGTGAGAGCGAGATAGAGGGCGAGAGAGGCAGAGCGACGGAGAGGGAGGGAGAGAGAACGAGTAAATGACATCGTACACCACACGGCACCTCGGTTTTACTTCTCATCCCAAGGAAGGCGCACTCGGGGCTTCTCCCTCTCTCTTTCGTCCGAAAAAAGTCAACCTGTCTCGATCCAGTATCGAACCTGGCACCACTGGCGCAGTAAATCGAGCACGCTGCCTATTGCGCCACCGAGACAGGTCTGACCTCCATTTTTTGTAGTTCCTCAATTTTCTTTTTCTTCTCCACCCTCTTCACTCTTTCCTCGATATCCGTCGTGTCCAGTATTTGTCCATCTCTCTCTGTCGCTTTTCTTATAGTCCGGGGTGCTCTCTCTATCTCTTCTCCCCTGCCCCTCTTTTTTCCCGTCCCCACTTTCTCTCTACTGTCCCGCGGAGGTTTTGACTAATTCACTTGCAATCAAGAACTGGACAAGACACACTTGAGGGATTTAGTACTGGTCAGCAAATAATGTGTTTCTTTTTGTTCTCTCTCCCTAGCTTCTGTGTTGTCCGCTCTTCTCCTTCTATTCATCAGAAAGTATTGAAGAATTGAGTGAATGTGCTCGGCTTGACTGACCACCACGTAATTTCCGTTTTGACTGAAGGATTTTTCCGTCCTTTCATCCTTCTCTCTGTCGTTGTGATGTCGGACTTGAGTGGACATCTCCAGCTTCCTCCTTTTTACTCCTTTGTTTCCTCCTCTCCTCCTCTTCGTTGAATTTTGTTGACGGCATAGAGGGGGGTCTTCTGATTCTTCCTCCTGTTCTGGTCACTCCTGTAGTGTTTGCTGGATTTGGTCACCGTTCTCGGTCAGTCGGTTTTGTATGAGATAAATATCCAGTTTTCCTGAGGTTTGTCACTTCCGGTGGCTTCATTTGACGAGTTAAATGCTGCGTGATGATCACTGTTGAGTCGACCGCGAAGGTGGGAAGGCCAAAGAGAGGGAGAGAATCCCGTAAGTGTCCGGTCTTAAACGCTGGACATCGTGTGCACCGCTAACTTCCGGCTAAGGAATAGGTCAGCACAAGGTTTGCTAGAGAAAAATTGCTTTTCTTTGTCCTGCATCCATCCAATGTCAAGTTGTGATTGATTTAAAGCCCTTCCGACACTAGGGTCGTCTGGCTGCATGAATGACCCTTCTGACCATGCTTGACCATTAAATTCTAACGACAAACTATTGCCGAATATCTCCTGCTCCTTTCTTCAGTATGCTCATAGTGACCATCATTTCAATGTTCTGTAGATACCCAAGCAGTTTCTTACTAATGTGCGCTGGTCATCAAGACGAAATTGACCAAGGGAAGGGTTGAAAGAATTTTTTTTAAAAAAATATTAAGGAAAACGTTTATTTTCAGATCTCAATCGAGACGTGGAATCTGAGATGCACATGCAAGGACTGAAGAGGGCCATAGAGGATCTCAAGGAGGACCTGGAATTAGGTAATTGACCTTGTTTTATTCATTAACGGGATCTTTAAAAGTAATGTCCACTACGGTCCGACATAACGGTGGATTGGGTTGTTATGAGTAGGTTCGGTGTCTCGAAAAACCTTGTTCTCCAAGTAGAAATGTAATAGCCTGTGTCCGAGCCTCCGTAGCTCGATTGGTACCATTCTTGCCTCTTAAGTTCAAGGTACCCAGGTTCGCTCCCGTCAAGTCAATTCAGTGGTTTCCGTTTGACTTGAAGGAAACCTCAGGCGCTCGCACTCCCAAAATACACCATCTACACTCCACCCTCTACTCCCTTAGCATTCTCTCTCTTGATTCTTACGGCTATTTACTGACGTCTGGGGACAGGACAAAGTCTTCTAGGCCTGGGGAGATTTTACTGATCTGCACATTTTCTTTCCGCGTAGCAAGAGTTCTTTGACACGCAGTGGTGGCATCGTGTACGCCTCACTCTGGGCCATTGTATCTCCATCCGGGATGGACATGGAATTCCCACTGAGCAAAACCAGGTTCGGAACCTCAGTGGTAGCCTGGTAGCCTGGCCCATGTCGGTCTGCGATGTCACCACACACACTCCACATGAAAGAACCCTTTCTATACCTGTAAAACAGAGGCAGACATTATCAGGCTTCGGAACCTGCCGTCCCGGCGTCGGTAAATTGCCTTCAGCAGTAGAAAGCAACAAAGCAAATCCTAGCCCTTTTCCCTCCTATGGCAGGGTCGGGTACTCATCTTGTCCCTCTAAATAGATACACAGGTTATATATTGGACGATGTTTTTCAGCAGCAGGCTGCCGACCAAACTTTCAACCCCTATGCTTATTAATCGTCGGCCTACTGTTCGTTGGGACACTTCGCCGAAGTCGTACACCTGGGTTTGGTTTGTTGGTGTTTTAGGGCCCTTCAACTACAAGATCATTAGAGCTCCGTCCACTGCCTAGTTCTAATGCAGAGACTGCACAGACACTACACTAATGCGACGATTTTTTTGGGGGTATTAGTAGTACCCAGTTTTCCTAAGCAGCCACCCATGTCAGTACTAACTGGGGTTACGTTGCTGAACTTCAGTGATCAGACGAGAACTGGTGTGTCCAAAGCAATAAGCCGCTCCCTACCTTATACGGGCCTTCAGAAGGCTGAGACTACACGTGGGAATTTTGCCTCATCTACCCGTTGCATAGTAGAGAGGGTTGTTTGACGTGCAAATGCCATCTCGTACACCACACTGGACCTTGGTTTTACTTCTCATCCGAAGGAAGGCGCACTCGGGACCTCTCTCTCTCTCTCTCTCTCTCTCTAGCGCCTTAGAAAGAAGCCAACCCACCTCGATCCAGTATCGAACCTGGAACCACTGAGGAGTAGAAAGCCCGATTTTAATTAAACCCCAACTCAAACAGACATCCATTTAAGACCAAACTAAGGTGACTGGGGCCAGAAAATCATTTGCGTGAGAACCAGTTGTTTGTTTGTTGGAGTTTAAGGTCCCGTCAACTACGAGGTCATTAGAGACCCGTCCACTGTATAGTTCTAATGCATAGACTGCACAGACACTACACTAATGCGACGATTATTGGGTATTAGCAGTACCCAGCTTTCCTGAGCGACCACCCATGTCAGTACTAACTGGGGTTGCGTTGCTTAACTTCAGTGATCAGACGAGAACTGGTGTGTCCAACGCAACTCGCCGTTCCCAGATGGAGAACCAGAATCGAACCGTTGCAAAGGCGGGGTTTGCACACGCACGGGCTGTTGAAGAGGCGGCGACGACCTACAGGACGTGGTTTGAAAGGACACCGTGTATTCGGTAATGTATGGAAAGGGGTTTGTATCCGATGATGATAGTAATTATGATAATGAAGCTTTGCATAGAGACCATGGTCCTAATTATCCGAGCGTTTATTTCCGAAATTGGTGCTCATATTTCATCTTGTGTTGATCCTGACGATGGCTATTATTTGCAAGAATGGAGCGAGTAGTAGTGCTGATAGGGTTGATAGAGGGTGACGGTGCGCGCATGTGCCTGTGCAGTTTCTTATCGATATTATTAATTAATGCTTCTACCGGTTGTAGTAGCCGGCAAATCAGTTTGTGTCGTGCAGATGAAATCAAGTTTTGGACCTTGGCAAGATGAGGCACTTCCGTTTATCGGAGGTTTCGTTGGAGAGTCGATTGGGGTTGGTGATGATAGGTTGGTGGTAGGTCAAATTAATTTCTCGATATCCGAAGATTTTATGAGCTCATAAAACTCCACCCTCGCTTAAGTTTTAATGAACATTTTTCGCTCGATTTCATCCTTGTTTTATAGGCTGTTGTAAGGCACACCATTGTTCCAACATTAACGATTCCGATTCAGGCCTCTTTTCCACCTCTTCGTGTCCTTCTCATCATCCTCCTCCTCCTCCTCCTCCAAAGGATGGTAATAGAAAATGACGACTGTTGCAGCAACTACCGATAAGAGGACATTCATCGGAAACGGAAATGTGGCTTAAACGGAAGTACTGATGTTCTCCTTCAAAGAAATTACCAGATTAATTTAACCAAATATCACCAATCGAATGAGTCTCACTCTCTTATCGGTGATGATAGTGTCCCAACTCTTTTCTTTTGCCTTTACTGCCTCGATTTCGGTGAAATTTGTTGTCCTTCTTATTCATCGACTATTTGCCGCTGTCCCGGATACTATTTGCCTACAGTTTTCAGACCTGAAAATTATCTCATGACTCGTTAAATGTCGGAAATGTTGTCGAATCAATGGATTAGAGTAAAACGTCCCATTTGGGAATGGATACTTTGAAATGATGGCACAGACGAAACTCTCCTTTATCTACCCCCCTCCCCCCCTCGTTTTCTTTTTGCCTTAAGGCAAAATGCGATGCAATATGAGAGAACTGCATTTCATATGATGATAGGCGAGGGTGAAGATGATTGGTCCTTTGGGGTAAGGATGGAGACGGGATGTGTGCATGACACACGTGTTTCTGAAATATCCTATTAGAGAAATGTGGTCTGTGAAACACAATTTCAAAAATAATATGTCGACCTTGAAATATGAAATTCTGTAGTCTGACGTGGTCTTCGCCCCCCCCTCCCAATCTCTCTCTCTCTTCGATAATTCGGGAAACAAAGGTGTTATCAGCAGATGGTACCTTACCTGCTTTGTCTCTAGAGTGAAATTTGAGTTGATCGGCACCTGGAGTTTCCTCTTCTCTCATTGGAAGTGGCAAGTCTAGAATCATTACACCGGATCCTGTCCCGTCAAATCCCGCCTGGGAGGCGCAGTGGATAGCGTGCACGGTCACTGCATCAGTGGTTCTAAGTTCGATACTGGACCGAGGTGGGTTGGTTTCTTTCGGGCGAGAGAGAGAGAGGCCCGAGGGTGTCTTCCTTTGGATGAGAAGTAAAACCGAGGTTCCACGTGGTGTACGATAGCATTTGCACGTCAAAGAACCATCTCTATTATGCCAAGGGCAAATGAAGCAAAATGCTCAGGTGTAGGAGCTCACCCCAGTCCCTCCTGGCGTCTGGTGGAGGTGCTGTGTCCAAAAGAACAGTAGACCGACCATAAATAAGCGTTAGGGGTTGCTGCTTCGATCAGTACCCGGCTGCGGAAAAGCACTGTCTAATATATCATCCTTGTGTCCATTCAGAGGGACAAGATGGGCACCCGACCCTACCATAGGCGGGAAGGGGGTTAGGAGTTGCTTTGCTTGCCATCTTGTCCCGTCCTTACCATGTCATGCTGCAGATCTCGTGGCTGATAGCAAATGTATAGTGTATATATCGTTGTCATGGGAACTGCTAATGGCGTCTGACGCTTCTTTTTCGCTCGGCACACGTGTACCGTGCGGCCATTATTATGCCAACGACCAATAGCGTCTCTGTCACGTGCATGGCTTCTTTATGTTCTATTTATCAGCAGTTAAGTCACGAAATTGAAATGCAGAGGTTCGAATCCGTTTATTGGTTTCCGTCGTTTCTTTTTTCGTCTATTGTGTTATTAATGACCATTGTATCAAGATTTCTTCTTTGATGTTGAAATCAGATTTTTATTAGCCCTACTATTTTAGTGGAGAGACTTACTGAAGTAATGGATGGGTCGCTATGGTATTGATTGTCGCGGTTATAACGGGTCATATTATAGGTGGGGGTGACATTTTATTACCTTTCATAGGCTTAACCCCTTCCCCTACTCCTCCCTGTTTTTTTATACTAATTTTTTACACCTCCCTCGTTCTGATTCAATCTCTCCTCTCTCTCTCTCTCTCTCTCCAAAATGACTCCGCTATTTTTATGTCGTCAAAGTTATTTTTTATGGCTCGCCATTATCTGTCATTAAATGTCTTGCGGTCGACATTATTGCTAGCTTTTTTATATGCGCATGCGTATTATTATGTCACGTGTGTCTGTGTCCGGTCACTCTCATACACTACTTCCTCCCCCCTCTCCCTCCATCAGAGTTTCTTTCTAAGACACTGATTTCAATTTTTTTTGTTCACAAACCGATATTGATATTCAGTCATGAATTCAAATTGCTGACCATGCGATCAAACTGGACAATGGTTACTACGGTCATCGAACAGTAAGTAGGGCCCTGTATTGTAAGAGAGGTCAAGCTTTCCACTTTTTCAAGCTCTACTGGACCTCCCATCTCATCATTGAAAGGCGCAGATAATAGAGTTGCAGTGTGTTGTCACAGTGAACCTCCCCCACTGTATTGTTGTCAACAACTTCCGGTTCGTGATTTCTGAGTAGGTAGTAGGTTCGATTCTGGTATAAGCCGTTAACGGGTTTGCCTTTGGTTCACGGGGTATATTCAGGATATATCCCTCCTCCCCTCTGCCTTCCATTTATTTGGGTTCTAAGGCGGCGTCTCGTCCCCAGCGAGTGGCGGAATTGATATGGCATCCGTCTGGTACGTGGGCCGGCTGACTTTAATTCTGACTCGTGGAGACCCAATGGTGTTATCATCCAAAAAGGTGGAGGGACCCTACGAACCCAAGTAGGGGAGCCTAGTCTGAAGTCATCTCAACGTATGGGCTCGTTGAGTACTTGCCTGAGGGCTCCACGAGCCTAGGGACCTCATGCTGATCTGTTGCATGTCAAGTGACCATTTACATTCTATTCCTGTGAATAGTTGTCGTAGGGGCCCCAACACACTTCTTTGCCCAGGGGCCCATAATGCTTTTAATACGCACAGGCGACTATGGGGCAGACAAACCTAGTCTGCTGCCTAGGGATGAAAATTTCATAGATACTTCCGTGCCATGCAGTCTAGCCGTTATTTAAAATGTTCATAGTCCTTGGGTTCCCAAACTTCTGATTGGTGGGTCCTTTTCTAAATGTTGGCCTTTTGGAGGCGCCCTGTTGCAGAGCGATAGCAATCCATTAGCAATGGGATAAATGTGAAGGACGTGGGGGGGGGCGCTCGGACCAACGTCTTGCCTAGGGCGCCTAAAACTCGCGAACTGGGGTGTTAATACGGCACTGGCTGTCAGTGCATTGACCTAAGCCGGCAGCTTGACCTTCGAGGTACGCAGGTTCACTTCCCTCTTTCCGAAGTTTGGGAATTTTGTCTTTGACAGGAGAGAAGATCAGGGCCTAAAGCACCTAAAGTATGTATCGGAGTGTACATCTCCTGCCGTCGTCCCACGAACTTTGAACACCTGATTTGTGATGGTCAGCACGAGGGCATTACACAGAATAGAACCCTCACCTACTTTGCAACAGGTAGATGAGGCAACAATTTCCAGGTGTAAGAGCTCGCCCCCCCCCTCACCCTGGCGTCGGTGGAATTCTCCAACGAATAGTAAGCCGACGATACATAAGTATAGGGGTTGTACCTTTGGTCGGCAACCGGCTGGGAGCGGCTTATTGCGTTGGACACACCAGTTCTCGTCTGATCACTGAAATTAAGCAGCGCAATCCCAGCTAGTACTAACATGGGTGACCGCTTTGGAAAACTGGGTACTGCCAATACCCAAAAATTGTCGCATTAGTGTAGTGTCTGTGCAGTTTCTGCCTAAGAACTATGCTGTGGACGAGGCTGTAATGACCTTTGTAGTTGACGGGACGTTAAACACCAACAAACAACACAACAACAGGCAAAGGATTGCGGAAAACACTGACCAATAGATCACCCTTGTGTCCATTCAGAGGGACAAGATGAGTATCCCACCCCTACCATATGCGGGAAGAGGGTTAGGAGTTGCTTGCTTTTTGTTCTTTCGGCGGGCATAGAAGGTGTTGTTGCCTTCTAGCGTCGGTAGTAGACAGCAGTTTCATTTCTGTAGCTTCTATATTGGTTTGTGCTGGTTCGATCCCAGTCGGCTCTCACGGGCGATGATATCATTCCAGGGAGGAGGAATTTGTAAATACGCTATTTCCATCTGAATTGCTGTAATATTTCAATCATCCGTCTTCCTGCTCCATTTCCTTACTCTTACCCCCACCCTGGCCTCGAACACTCTTCATTATTTCCCAGGCCTCCTTTCTGGTGTTGTTTGTTTAGCGTTTTTGGCAAACTGTCCCATCTATTTATGAGGAAACGGGAGAGCCTATGTTATTTTTTGTTGTCGTTCAGAGACGAGAGGAGAGGGGGGGATGGGTCTATTTTGGTGTTTGAATGCTCGAGAGTGACATGGGGGGGGAGACAGGGCTTGCAGCTTGGGGGAGGATGAGTTTATTTTCATGCAAATAACAGTAATAAGATGAAGGACGTGGTCTTGCAAGTGGGAAGAGGAAATGGGCGTTGTTTTCTGCAAGTTTATGGAGTGAGTCATCCAACGTCGTGATAGTCACTTCTCTGGGCCATGAGTCGAAGATTTCCAGAATGAAAGGATTAAAAATAAAATATGGTTGTTTAGCTTTTTTTTTTCTTGCACATGTGGAGGTCGAGGACGGGTCGAGGGCGCTAGGAAACGAAAATGGCGGCGCAGGTAGAAGTTGCCTTCTTCTTCCCCCTTCCATCTCTCCTTCTTCTTCTTCTTCTCTCTCTCTCCCTCTGCCTCTCCACCCTTCCTCTCTCCTTCCCTCCCTGCGTTGAACACCCCAGTTCTCGTCTGATCACTGAAGTTAAGCAACGCAACCCCAGTTAGTACTAAGAAGGGTGACCGCTTGGGAAAACTGGGTACCGCTAGTATCCAAAAATCGTCGCATTAGTGTAGTGTCTGTGCAGTCTCTGCATTAGAACTACGCAGTGGACGGGGCTCTAATGACCTTGTAGTTGAAGGGCCCTAAAGCACCAAAAAACTGATCACTGAAGTTAAGCAATGCAACCCCAGCTAGTACTACCATGGGTGGCCGCATTGGAACATTGGGTGCCGCCAAGACCCAAAAATCGTCGTAATAACGTAGTGTCTGTTCAGACTCTGCATTTTAGAACTGTGCAGTGGGCGAGGCTCTAATGACCGTTGTAGTTGACGGGCCCTAAAACACCAACGAAACAACATCCTTCCCTCTCTCCTTCCCCTTCTCCCTCTCCATCTCACCCCCTTAGAACGATGAATGCAGTCTCCAGTCTCTTTACATGTTGTCTTTAAGAAATGGGTGGATGACGTCACGCGTAGTGTTCACAAATTACGTCTCCTTCTGTATTGTGTGCACTTTTTCTCCTTTGTGTAGCATAATTCTATTTCTGACATCATTGCTGGCGTCCAAATGTCCGCATTCCGGGTGAGGTTAACTGCCACTTGTCGTCGCACCTCTTACTCTCACCCATACTAGGGGTCAGGTACCCCTTTGAGCCGTCGGAATGGAGAACACACGGGCGAACTGTATTTTTTTACGCAGCCGGCTGCCTCATCCTCCTCCGACTTAATGTTTCAAACCCTTGCTTGATTATCCTTGCCGTATTTTCTTCGTGGAAACAACTTCGTTTCCTGACATCAGAGGGCGGGTTCTTAGATCTGGGAAGTGATCCTGACATGCAGAAAACATTCTTCTCTAGATCACGGGATAGGGCTTTAATTGCTATTCAAGGCCGGAAGGTGTCGCACTTGCTGCTTCAATGGCCGTATTTATTCTAATTAACAGCGCCCTTCTATAACCGGCACACCTTCAAGGTGAAAAAAAATAATAAACAGCGCCCTCTAGTAAACGGTGCACTGTCTATTAAAGGTACTGAATTCATCATCATTATCGGGTCTGTGGGTCCACTGAACATGCTTTGACTGGGGTCATCCCCAGACAGGCGTCTGGAACCCACAGGAATATTGGCTGGGTGGGGTGCCTTATTCAAGGTAATGAAATATAAACAGCGCCCTCCAATAAACGGCGCAACAAAAAAGCCTTTGAAAAAATACAGTAATGTGAAATAAAGCCACCTTTCTTGTCCAGACTTGATCCTGCAACCAGGGACTCAGGTAGTGAAGTGCGCTAGCGACTCAGCCACCGAGTCCTACTTTCTGAGTCTATAAAGGCGACAAATGTGTATGGTGATTGCATAATGTTTTTCAATGACGTAATATAAAAATTGTTCTCAGGTGTGCATTTAACAATTTTTTTACGGTGCAAGGGGGTAAGGGCTGCCTTGTCATTCGAGAGTCCTTTTCGCTCTTGTTCATTTCGATTCGTTTTTTTTTTGACAATTGCTGCACTGACCAACCAATCCCACACACACTACCATCCCTTACCCCCTACCTCTTGTTGCAGTCCTGCTTTTACGTTTTTTTTTTCTGTTTTGTTCTCCTGAGAGATTTTTATCGCTCAGTTTTACGACGCTCTGTCTAAATACGGTTCCAGCTTGGTGTGACACACACCCATAAATGTTTATTGCGGAAACGTGACGATTTTTGAGTTTTCACGTAGTTGACGATTTCTTTTACGACACTAACGTGTCCAGATTTTTTTATCATCGATGATAGTGACAGGTGTTTCGCTATGGATAGCTATTGTAGTCCCTTTCTTCGGTCACTCAACTGTTGTGGGAGGGGCGGGGGTGGACAGTAAATTAGGCAAGAAGAAGTCTCAAGAGGAGTGAGTATCTGAGAGTTGGAATTAACGTCGAGTGGCTCCACTCAGCGACGACGTTATGTATTTTGTGCTTCCCGCCTCGGTGGCGCTGTGGGTAGCGTGCTCGGTAACTGCGTCAGTGGTTCCAGGCTCGATAGTGGACCCAGGTGGGTTGGCTTCTTTCGGGCGTGAGAGAGAGAGAGAGACCCCCGAGTGCGCCTTCCTTCGGATGAGAAATAAAACTGAGGTCCCGTGTGGTGTACGATGGCATGTGCACGTAGCAGAACCCTCTCTATTATGCAACGGGTATCAACAACTCCTAACCCTTTTCCCACCTATGGCAGGGTCGGGAACCCATCTTGTCCCTCAGAATAGACAGACACAAGGGCGATATATATTGGACTGTTTTTCCACAGCTGGTACACCACACGGGACCTCGGTTTTACTTCTCATCTGAAAGAAGGCTCACTCGGGGCACTTCTCTCTCGCTCGAAAGAAGCCAACCCACCTCGGTCCAGTTTCGAGCCTAGAACTTGTGATGCACTTATCGAGCGTGCCACCCACTGCGCCACCGAGGCGGGTTCTGCTATGCAACGGGTAGAGGAGACCAAATTCCCAGGTGTGCTCGGTGGAGTGTCCCAAAACAACAGTAGTAGACCGACGATAAATAAGCATAGATAGGGGTTACAGCTCTCGTCGGCAACCGGCTGTAGAAAAATATTGCCCAATATATCACCCGTGTGTCCATTCAGAGGAACAAGATTGGTGTGAGACCCTGCCATAGGCAGGGAAAAGGGAGTACAGTTGCTAACCTCTTTAGTCACTGAGTTATAATGACATCACTGAAGCCTTCATTGTGATTGGGTTACGCGTGCAGAAGGCGGAGTCGACGTCGATCAATCTTCAACTAGTTCGTTTTTGAGCCCCCACCCTTTCACGTGACATGATTCTAGAAATGGTGACGACATCATGTCATTTTTGAGTTTTCAGCACGTGGTGATTGACAACTGGCCATTTTTTTGGCTGGCGTCTCGCGTGCTGACGTTGCCATGACCACCATCACCGATATGAAGGCGTGGCGCAACATTGAGCACGTGGTCATTTTTTTTTTTAGTAAATATCGGTTAATTTTTATTTCGTTCGTAATGACGGAAAATGACGTCACTCATTCCCACCCGACCACGAATTATACCACGTGTTCTCACATACGTCATCAAATACAGCTGTGAATTGAGGAAAACTGAGCGGCTACACTTTCTCTGAATGGCTGGTGCTCGATTGAGCTCCCATCGATTTCGAATGTAATGTAAAATAGAATTTGTTGTAGGGACATTCAAAAGCAACTGCTAACCCTTTTCTCACCTATGGCAGGGTCGGATACCCATCTTGTCCCTCTGAATGGACACAAGGGTGATGTACTGTAGTTGACAGTGTTTTTCCACAGCCGGTTGCCGACCGAAGCTGGAACCCCTATGTTTAGTTATTTCGTTGGGGAATTCCACCGACGGCAGGGGGCGAACTCCACACCTGGAATTTTTGCCTCGTCTATTCGTTGCACACTAGAGAGGGATCTTTGACGTGCAAATGTCATCGTACACAACACGGGACCTCGGTTTTACTTCTCATCCGAAGGAAGGCGCACTCGGGGCTTGTCTCTCTGTCGCCCAAAAGAACCCAACCCACTTCGGTCCAGTATCGGGGACATTCATAAAATGGTTTTATTTTGTTTCATGTTCGCGTTTCTTACATAGTGGTGTAGTACTACTGTATCGATTTGAGATATCAAATTGAGGATTTCAGTTGGAAAATTCAAGTCCATTCTTTGGTCACTTGATGTCCACTTGTTCCTTGTATACATTGTACAGTAGCGATGACTATATATGGTAGTACTGTAATGCGTTTACTTTGCCCTGTTGACGGTTGACGGGGTTAGTGTAAGTGTACATTTCAATAACGTTGAAATCTTCGTTTTACTCTGAAATTTGTTTTCCTCTCTCTCTCTCTCACTCGCCGTCTACCGCAACAATATTTTGTTGGTTTTCAAACCCCCGATGTCGTCCCCTGGTACTCTCTCCTTCTCGTCCTCCTCCCACTGCTGGAACCCCACCGTCATCAACAGCCCCTTCCCCCCTTCTCTTTTGGTTTGATAGGTTTTCAAATCAAACTCACTGTTATAGTTTCATATCTGTGTAAATGTGACAGGTTGAGAGCAATAAATAACGAACGTGAACTGTGATATATTTTTTAAGAAAAATTGTGTTCATTTATCGTTCTTCATTTCGCCGATATTTCATACGAGATGAAGTCCCCCCCCTTCCCTTTCCTCTCTCTGACCACTCGGTTTGATTCTCTTATAATTTGAAAAACGTCTTCTAGACAGTTTTGTTGAGCGCAGAAAGGAGTTAAAAGGGGAAAAAGGGCAAATATTATTTATGAATATATATAAAAAAACATACAATATTTTGAAGAATAACTCAATTTTTCTTTCTTTCTCCTCCCCCCCGCCCCTCTCCCTCTTCTCCTCCTCATTCTGCCTCTTTACTCCATTCGCCATCTTATTTTATCGTCCGGTTTTCGGATCGGGCTATAAGCGTTATTATTGGCTGTTTCGTTTAGCAGAATGAATAATGTTTTCAACTATTTTTTTTTTGTTTTGTTGATAAAAAAAAAGCTTGTCGAAAGACCTGGGCCTGGTTTCGTTGTTCAACTTGTCGTCGGCATCGTCATCTTTAAAAAATATGTTTTAAAGACGTGTTTCTCTGTCCACAAGGATATTAATGCGTGCAACAGTCGCTATCAGTCATTCAATATGTCTTTCTTGGGTCAGTGTTGAACGTTCTTAATAGGGTGAGTCCATGGTTGAAGGTTCGATACGGATGGCTTTTTTTTTTTTTACCAGGCAAGAGAGTGAGAGTGAAGGAGAACGAGTGAGACAGAGAGGCTGACAGAGAGAGAGAGAGTGAGAATGAAAGGGAGAGAGCGAGTGAGAGAAAGCTCGACAGAGAGAGAGAACGAGCGAGAGAGAGAACGAGCGAGAGAGAAACCGTGAGATAGAGAGGGAGAGAGCCCGACAGAGATAGCGAGAGAGAGAGAGGGAGAGAGCTCGACAGAGAGTGAGAATGAAAGTGAGAATGAGAGAACGAGCGAGAGATAGGGAGAGCCGGACAGAAAAAGCGGGCGAGAGAGTGAGAGTGAAAGCGAGAGAGTCCGACAGAGAGAAAGAACGAGCGAGAAAGAAACCGAGAGATAGACAGGGAGAGAGCCCGACAGAGATAGCGAGAGAGAGAGAGGGAGATCGAGCTCGATAGAGAGTGAGAATGAAAGCGATAGTGGGAGAACGAGCGAGAGAGAGGGAGAGAGCCCGACAGAAATAGCGAGCGAGAGAGTGAGGGAGAATGAACGTGAGTGTGGGAGAACGAGCGCGAGAGTGGAAGAGAGCCCGAAAGAGTGAGAGCGAGAGAGAGCCCGAGCGAGAAAGAGAAGGCGGCCCCAAGTGTGCTTTTTAAAAAAATCCGTCCCCTATGGGAAATTAACTGTTGGTCCTGTGTGTGGTGGTGCATACAATATCATTTCCGACATCGCCATCAGGCCTTTATCCCGGCTGTGGCAAGATTCGGTCTACGAGGTTCTAGCCCTTCATTCGCTCCCATCCCCCTACACTTCCACGCCTGCTTTCGTCTTCACCTACTCCCGAATGCTTCCAACCACCTGCACCCTCGTAATGGACATAATGGGCTCCTTCTCTTATCTCTCTGGTTGTGGTTCTCAGGATCAATCCTGGGTGGTTTCTTTGCTCACCGAGAGAAAAGTGTCTGCTGTGGTGATAAGTAAGAGGGAGAGTGTACGATGTCACTCGCATGTAAACGAACCCCTTTCTTTACAGAGGTAGAATTATAGATTGGCAAAATTTCCAGGTGTCAAAAAAGTCAGTTCCTCTCTGTCCTCTGTGAATGGTCCTTAGGGTAGATATACAGTTGTTACGTTACCAAAAAAGCTATCTTCCTGTCATTCTCTGGAATGACATGTGAAGGATAATTTACCCCCCCCCCCCCCCCCCCCCCCCCCGGGATGGACCGAGGATGGGACAACGATTTACCCCTGTCCTCTGACTGTCAAAGAGGGGATAAAAAGATGTGTCAAATATGGCATTCAGATCAACTTGAAATTGCACTACTCCTCCTCCTCCTCACGCGGCATATTGCGTTGGACACACCGGTTGGACACTCGTCTGATCACTGAAGTTAAGCAACGCAACCCAAGCTAGTACCAACGTGGGTGGTCGCTTGGGAAAATTGGGTACTCCTAATACCCAAAAATCTTCGCATTAGTGTAGTGTCTGTGCTGCACTAGAACTACGCAGTGGACTGGGCTCGAATGACCTTGTAGTTGAAAGGCCCTAAAACATCAACGAAAGAAAAGTTCACTCCTCTTCCTCCTCCTCTCACCTTCCTAGGTCGACATCCATCCTCTCTTCTTTCTTTCTGCACAGTATTTTTAAAATATTTATTTATTCTTACCGGATTATATTATGCATATTTTTTGTGCTATGAAGACATGAATGTTTCATCCTTTTTTGGTTTTGTAATATTCATATGAAATACCAAGAAAAAGTACTCGTGTTGGTGATGAACTCAATCGTCATTTCTTCCAAAATGCCGCCAGGCACCAGTAGCGGCAAGAAGTGACGATAACGACAGCTCAGAAAGAATTCCTTTCAGAACCCCCTAACCCTTTTCCCGCCTATGGCAGGGTAGGGCACCCTTCTTGTCCCTCTGAATGGACACGGGAGCGGCGAATTGCGTTGGACCCACCAGTTCTCGTCTGATCACTGAAGTTAAGCAACGCAATCCCAGTTTGTACTGACATGGGTGGCCGCTTGGGAAAACTTGGTACCGCTAGTATCCAAAAATCGTCGCATTAGTGTAGTGTCTGTGCAGTCTCTGCATCACAACTACATGGTCGACGGGGCTCTAATGACGTTGTAGTTGAAGGACCCTAAAACACCACCACCAACAACAACAATCCCTCTGAATGCACACAAGGATGACATATTGAGAGTTAGTCTCTCCACTGTCATATTGGCCAAAGGAAGGGCTGCTCGCAGTGTAGTAAATTAGAATATTGGAAAGCATTTTTCTGCAGCCGGTTGCCGACCAAAGGTGCAACCCCTAGTCTTATTTATCGTCTCTCTCCTGTTCGTTGGGGGCACCGGCTCGGATGCGCAGTGGGTAGCACGCTCGGTAACTACGTCAGTAGTTCTTGGTTTCGATATGGGAGCGGCGAGTTGCGTTGGACACACCAGTTCTCGTCTGATCACTGAAGTTAAGCAACGCAAGCCCAGTTAGTACTGACATGGGTGGTCGCTTGGGAAGGCTGGGTACTGCTAATACCCAATAATCGTCGCATTAGTGTAGTGTCTGTGCAGTGTATGCATTAGAACTATGCAGTGGACGGGTCTCTAATGACCTTGTAGTTGACGGGACCTTAAACAACAACACAACAACTTGGTTCGATACTGGACCGAGGTGCGTTGGCTTCATTCGGGCGAGAGAGAGAGAGAGAGGCCCCGAGTGCGCCTTCTTTCGGATGAGAAGTCAAACCGAGGTCCCGTGTGGTGTACGATGGCATTTGCACGTAAAATAACCCTCTCTACTACGCAACGGGTAGATGAGGCAAAATTTCCAGGTGTATCAGCACAGTGGAGTGTCGCAACCACCAGCAGACCGACGGTAAATAAAGAGGTATTGTAGCTTTCGTCGGCAGACGAAATTTCAGAAGGAGCAGAGCCTTCATTCAGAAGGAGAAGATGGGTACCCAGCCTGCGGTAGGCAGGAGAATTCGTCTAAATACTTTATGTTATTGAAGGAGGGGATGTTATATTTACACGACCCCACATATATTTGCCTTCGAGATCACTCCTCGTCCTCCTCTTTTCCTTTTTCAACTTTAATCGGTAAAGGGGAGGAGGGGGACGTGGATGGAGTGTGCAATTTTAGTTATCATCTATGATTGACGCATTACTGTTGATGCTGCCCCTGAAAATGCTGATAATTGGCAATCACACAATGCAAACATGTCATGCAGCGAAAATCAAGTGATTCCTTCCCCCTTAACTCTTTTTTTTTTTGGCGCTTGTTCCTTTTCGCTTCATCCTCTTCTCCCTCCCCTCCCTAATGCACCCATTACGTAGTGTTACCTTATTTAAATATTGTATTTGATTAAGCTTTTTCAAGAGGTGCAAACTGTAATGGGAATGATGTGGTACTTTTAATTATTTAAGTAGAGAGCTTCAAAGGCTTGTATAGCATCTATCCATCCGTCCAGCTGAATTTAACTGTTGACAGTACCACATGGGGTTTGGCCCCCCCTTTTCTTTATTACTCTGAGGTTGCGCACTTCATTGACAATTTAAATTGTATTTTATTGTAGCACTTTATGAACCATTTTATGAATGCCCCTACTACGCTCCGCCTCTGTGGCGTAGTGGGTAGCACGCTCGGTGACTGCGTCAGTGGTTCAAGGTCCGATACTAGACCGAGGTGGGTTGGTTTTTGTCGGGCAAGAGAGAGAGAAAGATGCACCGAGTGCGCCTTCCTTCGGATGAGAAGTAAAACCCAGGTCCCGTGTGGTGTATGGTGACATTTGCAGGTAAAAGACCCCTCTCTACTACGCAACGGGTAGAGGAGGCAAAATTCCTGGGTGTAGGAGCTCGCTGGAATGCCCAATCCAGTAGTAGAACGATTGGCGTTGTTGTTGTGGTTGTTTGTTGGTGTTTTAGGGCCCTTCAACTACAAAATCATTAGAACCTCGTCCACAGCATAGTTCTTAAGAAGAGAATGCACAGACACTACACTAATGCGACGATTTTAGGATACTAGCGGTACCCAGTTTTCCCAAGCGGCCACCCATGTCAGTACTAGCTGGGGTTGCGCTGCTTAACTTCAGTGATCAGCCGAGAACTGGTGTGTCCAACGCAATTCACCGCTCCCTAGGCCGACGATAAATGAGCATAGGTGTTGCAGCTTTGGTCGGCAACCGGCTGCGAAAAAGAATCACTAATATATCGTCATTGTGTCGATTCAGAGGGACAAGATGGGCACATTAATCTGCCATAAGTGGGAAAAGGGTTAGGAGTTTTTGGAAGCATTTGTTCAGCGAGTTCCTTGCAGGGAGTTCCTTTGCGCAGCCAAGTTGCATTGGGTACACCAGTTCCCGTGAGATCACTGAAGTTAAGCAGTGCTAGGCCACATCATTACCAACATGGGGGGAGAGCGGCGCGTTGCGTTGGACACACCAGTTCTCGTCTGATCACTGAAGTTAAGCAACGCAAGCCTAGTTAGTACTGACATGCGTGGTCGCTCGGGAAAGCTGGGTACTGCTAATATCCAATAATTGTCGCATTAGTGTAGTGTCTGTGCAGTCTCTGCATCAGAACTATGCAATGGACGGGGCTCTAATGACCTTGTAGTTGACGGGACCTTAAACACCAACAAACAAAAAACAGCCAACATGGCTGGTTGGTTAAGAACGTTGGGTGCTGCAAATTTCCCCTCTCCTGCTTCCTCTTCAACTTCCTCCTTATCTCCCACAAGCAGCCTCTTAAAGGTTCGTCCTGTTATGGCTGCTTGTCTTACTCCCCCTAAAAAAGCAACTCCTAACCCTTTTCCCGCCTATGGCAGGGTCGGGTACCCATTTGTCCCTCTGAATGGACACAGGGTGATATATTGGTCATAGTTTTTTCAGCAGCCGGTTGCCGGCCAAAACTGCACCCCTACGCTTATTTATCGTCGGTCTAGTGTTCGTTGGGGAATGCTACCGACGCCAGGGGGCGAGCTCCTACACCTGGAAATTTTGCCTCATCTACCCGTTGCGTAGTAGAGAGGGTTTTTTTACGTGCAAGTGCCATCGTACACCCACACGGGACCTCGGTTTTACTTGTCATCCGAAAGAAAGCGCACTCGCGGCTTCTCTCTCGCCCGAAAGAAGCCTACCCACCACGGTCCGGTATCGAACCTAGAACTACTGGTGTAGTTGCCGAGCGTGCTAATCACTATGCACCGCGGCGGGTCGCTTGACTTACTCCCCAACCCATGAAAATAATCCAGCAGTAGCAGATAGGACACTTACGCCATCTGTAGGGCAGGAAGAAATTTCTTTTTAATGAAATGGGGAATTTGGAAAGGGCGTAGATAAGGTAGGTAATTGAGGCTTCATCGTGTCTGTAAATTGGAACTATATTTTAACCCTTTCCCCCCCTTCTCCTTTCCTTTTATTTCTTTCACGCAATCTTGGATTTAAATCGGATCTCATTCAAGTCGGTTTTTCTCGCCATTAAGACTGTCGAGACATTTATTATTTCTTTTTAAATAAGCTTCCGCTGTGAACGTCTTTACAGGTTTATGATCTTGCTCTCCATTTCCACTTATTAAAAGGTGTGCAAATTTTCTTTAATCCTTTCTCGTCGTCTTAAGTGTATCTTAGTTGTGACGACCGAAAAAAAAATTTTCTCCGATCGCAAATACTACTACAACACTTCTTTTCTACTAAATAACACTGGAAGGGATAAGAAAAGGCTCTCAATTAATCGTTAGAGGCGCCAGGTGATCGAAAACATAATGGCTCAGGTGCAGCGGTTCGTGAACACTACCGTCTCTCTGCTCTCCTTCTCCCTTTCACTCTAAAGCTGGGTTTACATTGTGTGCAACATAATCGCGCGACTGTAAACGGGGACTCGCTCCCACTTCGTGTACTGGTACTCTAGGTACGTTTGGTATGCTTGCTTCGCGCAATATTTCGCTCAATGTAAACAGGGAGGGTGAGAGTCGGGCGAGATTGCCGCAAGCCTGTGGAAACAGTTGTGGCGAGTATGTTTTTGCAGTGCAAACCCAGCTTTAGAGTACCATGGGCTTTACTTCCCCCTTTGAGAAGTGGGGGAGCGGCTAATTGAGGTGGACACACCAGTTCTCGTCTGATCACTGAAGTTAAGCAACGCAACCCCCAGCTAGTACTGACATGGGTGGCCACCCGGGAAAACTGGGTACCGCTAATACCCAAAAAAATTGTCGCATTAGTGCAGTGTCTGTGCAGTCTCTGCATAAGAACCATGCTGTGGACGGGGCTGTAATGATCTTTGTAGTTGAAGGGCCCTAAAACATCAACAAACAACAACAATCGAACCTTAGCACGTGAAAGGCGGAAAATAGCTTTACGTACTTTTTGAATGGTCCGTCGTTGGTTAACACTGATCATCATTGACAGCATATTTAATGATAATCAAGGATGTTTTATTATGATTACAGAGTGGCACCTTAATTAGATATGTGTGTGTTACTTTTTATGGACCTCTGAGATCCCGATCCAAATTAACTCTATCCGATATTATTTTGCTATCCAGAAGGATTTTTTTCTTTCCATTGTGCGCAAGCGCGAGTTCGGTTTTCGATAATTCTCGCGAGGCTGATTGAACATGTTTGTAACTTCCGTCTATCTTGAAAGACAATCTAGGAAGGATGTTTTAGGCGATGGTTTAAGGGCTTTTCAACTACAAGGTCATTAGAGCCCAGTCCACTGCGTAGTTCTATTTCAGGACCTGCACAGACACTACCCTAATGCGACGATTTTTGGGTATTAGCGGTACCCAGTTTTTCCAAGCCGCCAGCCATGTTTTAGTCTTTCTTCATCCTTCTTTCGCTAAACTTCAGGGGCGAGAGAAATTAAAGGCCCATCTAAACGTCTTACCTTCTAAAGAATTCAACCACTAACCCTATCCCCAACCTGTGGCCAGGTCTAGTTCCCATCTCTGTCCGTCTGGATGGGCACATTGGCGGCAATGTTGGACGGCATTTTTCGGCAGTCGGCTGTCGAATTAAGCCTGCCTGCCTCGGTGGTGCACAGTGGCGGTTTTAGGCACGTGCAAACTGTGCAAATGCACGGGGCCTCGCTTTTGCAAGTTGAAAGGGCCTCGCACTTTCAATTTGCACAGGTTTGCACAGGGCCTCGCGTATGCTAGAACCGCTACTGGTGGTGCAGATACAGCGTGCTCGGCTACTGCTTTAGCTTTAATGGTTCTAGGTTCAATATTGGACCGGAGTAGGTTGGCTTCTTTAGGGCGATAGAGAGAGAAGCCCCGAGTGCCCCTTCCTTTAGATGAAAAGTAAAACCGAGGTCCCGTGTGGTGTACGACACACGTAGTATGCAACGTGTAGATGAGGCAAAATTTCAACGTGTAGGAGCTCGCCCCTGGCGTGGGCGGAATTTCCCAACGAACAACAGACCGACGATAAATAAGCATAGGGGTGGCAGCTTTGGTCGGCAACCGGCTGCGGAAAAAAAACACTTCCCAATCTATCACTCTTGTGTCCACTCAGAGGGACAAGGTGGGTACCCTACCCTGCCATAGGCAGGAAACTGGCTAGGAGTTGTTGGCAGCCGACCTAAGCTTTAACACCTATACTTGTTTATCGCCCGCCTATGCTCGTTGGGGGACTCCACCGACGTCCTACGCCTGGGAAGTTTGCCTCATGCACCCGTTGCATCTTAGAGAGGGTTCTTTTACGTGCAAATGAAATTGTACAACACACGGTAAGTCATCGGCTGTTCTTCCCATCCGATGGAAGGCGCACTAGGACTTCTTTCTCTTTCGCTCGAAAGAGGCCACCTCACCTCGATCCAGTGTCGAACCTGGTACCAGTGACGCTGTAGTCGAGCACGACGACACCAAGGCCGGTGCTTTGTATGTGAATGGCTTTCATCAGCGCCACCCTTCCGAATAGGGAGGGCCGGGGCAAGTACGAAGTGGAAGGCCCTTAGCAAGTCGAATTTGGGATGCCCAGTGGTCCTCCGTCCCAAGTAAGGCTTTGCATAGTGTGTCAAGAGTTGAAGTTCTGTCAGTATCTTATTACAATTTATATTCTGCAGAAGTTAAAATTACCCTTATCCAGTGGGAGGCCCCGGGCGGCAGCCCGTAATGCTCTCTTAGGCCGGCCCGGCGGTGACGCAGGCAGAGAGATGCACGAGCACCAGATCTAACGGCGCGTGTAACTATTCTAATTAAACGCCATCTATGCTTGGACAAAGAAATCTTTTGTTGCCATGACAGCGGCATTCTTAGAATACGGCGTTGTCATAACAACGACAGTGGTTGCTTGAGTCGAGATAGGGATTATTATTGTAGGAAAAGATGATGAAGTAGAAGAAAAAATGGCGATACTAATAAGAGTAATAATGAAATGAGAAAAGGGAGTAGAATAGGTAAGCGCATGTCGGTAAGATTTGCCAAAATATTTTCTAGGGCGTTTATGAAACTTTAATGTAGTTGGGAAATATCTGAATTTTGATGGAGTTTATCTGATTCGCTAGGGAGAAAATGGGAGAGACACTGCTGCACATTGTAAGAAAGTAGGAACGTTGCGGCAACAGAGGTCAGGGTTAAGTACAAAGTTCACTGCACTTTCGTGTTTCAAAAACTGAATTCATGAACTGGGATTTCCATGTGATAAAATATGACGGGGGAAAGTCGTTTGTGATTGTTGGTGAGGAGAGAGACAGAGGTAGAGGCAGAGAGATGCAGAGGGAGACACAGAGAGGGTGAGAGACCGATAGGGACGCAGGGAGAGAGGTACAGAGGGGTAGAGAGACACACTCACCAGACAGACAGAGAGAGACACACAGAAAAAGAGAGAGAAACACGTATTTGTTGTTTGTTGGTACTTTAGGGCCCTCCAACTACGAGGTCATTAGAACTCCGTCCACCTCTTAGTTCTAATGCAGAGACTGCACAGACACTACACTACTGCGGTGATTTTTGGCTGTTAGCGGCACCCAGTTTTCCCAAGCGGCCACCTATGTGTGGCACACCATAGCTAGGGTTGTGTTGCTTAACTTCAGTGATCAGACGAGAACTGGTGTGTCCGACGCCATACAGCCGCTCCCGAGAGACAGAGAGAGAAAGAGAGAGAGAAAATGTGTGTGTCAGAGTGAGGGTTCCGTGAGGGTGTGTGTCGATGGGTTCCATCATAAAATCCAGACTTTACCTAGACTCATTTGTCATTTCTTGCGTTGACTACTCCTGCGCTCATTTACAAGGTCGCATGGCCTTAAGTCCGGAATATGGAAGGAAAACAGAATAGGGAAAAAGTGAAGCGGAAACGGTCAAGATTTATAGACAGGAAGACAAGAGTAGGAGGGCAGAGATGGAGTGGGTGGCACTTTACTTATAAAAGGAGATATGTAGTAAGTAAACGCTGCATCATACCTGTTTTACTTAAAACACACTTTTCAGTGGCGGCCAGCGTCTCCTTGTGAGACTTCCGGCTTTGTTTGATAGTACTGCCCAATGTTCATCAATCAAACGTCTACTCGATTTTATTCTTCTACTCATGTGATGAAACGCAACACCGCGGTTTCCAAGGCGACCTGATTGCACGTGCTGTGACGTAGTAATTTCGGTGGTTAGAAATTAGAACGATGTGGGAGCAGCCATATTAATACAGTGGGTGGACATAAAAGTGTTAAATACCAACATCGGAAAACGAGAGGCAAGGCACGAACTCTCACGCCAAAAAAATATCGCTGATTTACTATCTAGCTATCTCTTCTCGTTTCTTCCAAGCATCAGGCCGGGCTCGAACTTGTACTCTATAGACTCAAGGGCTTTCGTGTTCCGTCCTTTAGAAAGCAACTCCTAACCCTTTTCCCGCCTTTAGTTGCGTTGGACACAGCAGTTCCCGTGAGATCACTGAAGTTAAGCAGCGCAAGCCCGCGTCAATACCAATAAGGGTGGTTGGTGTAAAGAACGTTGGGTGTTGCAAATTAACCCTCTCCTCTGTCCTTTCACCTTTCTCCTCATCTCCCGCGGGCAGCCCCCTAAAGATTCATCCTGTTATGGCTGCCTGGCTTACTCCCCAACCCACAAAACTAATCCAACAGGGTCGGGTACCCACGGATGATATATTGGACGGTATTTTTCCGCAGCCGGCTGTGACCCAGAGCTGCAACCCCTATGTTTATTTATGGGGTTGGGACATTGCACCCACGCCGGGGGGGCGAGCTTCTACACTTGAGAATTTTGCCCGTTGGACACTTAAGAGGGTCGTTTGACGTGTAAATGCCAGTGTATACCACACGGGACCTCGGTTGTACTTTTTACCCGAAGGAAGGTGCACTCAGGACTTCTCTCTCTCTCTCTCGTCCGAAAGAAGCCAACCCACCTGGATCCAGAATCGAACCTGGAACCACGGACGCAGTAAATCGAGCACGCTATTTCCTGCACCAGTCCGTTTTCAGTTCACTCAGCTTGATTAAAATAGCTCACTTTTTAAAATCGGTTTAACCTTTTGTCTCACAACTCTAATTAGTAACCGGAAGTAAGGGGAGGCAAAAAGGGTAGAGGCGCCGGCCCAGATGTGGAATGTGTGTCTGCTAGATATAGGTTTACTACGTCTGAGTGCATTTTTGTTAGATGCTGCCTGCCTCTGTACCTTTTTGTGGCAGAGATGTTAAGGTGGTGGTGGTAGTAGAAGTGGTGTTGAAGCAGCTGTTGAAGAGTGCTACTCCAGTAACGGGGCCAATTTTGGAGGTTGAATAAAAGTGGGGGTGGAGGTAATGAAAGATGTGGGGGCGATGTGAGAAAATATGGAAATAGGTCAACTTTGAACTTGTAGTCGTTTGCTCTCTTTTTCTCTTCTCCTTTTTCTTTTACCCCCCGCCCTTCCCCAATTTTACTTCCCCCCCCCCCCTTTGGTCCCTGCTGTTTTATGTTTTAGTGAGAGTAGTTGAAATATTGCAGATGGCCACTTAGTGCCGATTTTTTGGTCGGAAGTAGTTCATTCGTAAAAAAAATACCGATGTTATGAAAATAGACTTTCTTCATGTGTATGCTTAGGTAGGTGGTGGTGATGATGGCGGTAGTTGGCGAGTAAATGGTCAGTTGCACACTTTTTACGTTTGGTATGTGAACGCTATAATAGTAAAAACCGCTCGTTGCCTTACAGTTTCGACTGACCGCTAAATAGCAAAGAGCTGTTTTCATATTTATACCCCCTTTTTTTTCAAACAAGAAATAAAATACAGGCCGGGAAAATGGGCCTCTTATTTCTTCTGGAAGTGATGTTCTAAATGGTCACCAGCCATTTGTTTCCATCAAACTCCATATAACACTGACGTGTAAACAAATCCTCTGTCCACTTAGTGCAGGGCTCTTCCGTTCAGTGCCGGCGTTCGGTTTTACGGGACCAGGGTTCGGCAGCGGCTTATTGCTTTGGACACACCAGTTCTCGTCTGATCACGGGTCTCTAATGACCTCGTAGTTGACGGGACCTTAAACTCCAACAAACGACAATAATCGTCTGATCACTGAAGTGAAGCACCGCAACCCCAGCTAGTACTAACATGGGTGGCCGCTTGGGAAAACTCTTGTCCCTCTGAATTTGCATAACGGTGATAGCCTATATTAGTGATTTTTTTTCGCAGCCGGTTGCTGACCAAAGCTGCAACCCCTATGCTCATTTATCGTCGGTCTAGGGAGCGGTGGATTGCGTTGGACACACCAGTTCTCGGCTGATCACTGAAGTTAAGCAGCGCACCCCCAGCTAGCACTGACATGGGTGGCCGCTTGGGAAAACGGGATACCGTCGCGTTAGTGTAGTGTCTGTGCAGTCTCTGCATAAGAACCATGCAGTGGACGGGGCTCTAATGACCTTGCCGGGCCTCTTGTAGTAAAAAAAATATAACAGATTGCATTTTCATAAGGCCCGCGTGCGGGGCCCGGATCCGGTGAACGCATTGAACCCGTTTCGCGCCGGCTCTGTTCCCTTTGGTTGGTTTGTTGGCGTTTCAGGGCCCTTCAACTACAAAGCCATTAGAACCCCGTCCACTACGTAGGTCTAATGCAGAGACTGTGAAGACAATACACTAATGCAACGATTTTTGGGTCTTAGCAGTACCCAGTGTTTCCAAGTGGCCACCCATGTTAGTACTAGCTGGGGTTGAGTTGCTTAACTTCAGTGTTCAGACGAGAACTGGTGTGTCCAATGCAGTTCAACGCGTCCAACATCGCGCTCGTGTCACCGTGGAGAAAGAATAAGTACCGAATCCTGCCATAGGCAGGTTTTATTTGTAGACTGGGTCCTTTTCCCCGTAGTGGTGACGTCGGGTACCCACTCACGCGGACTTGCGCCTCTCTTTCGTCTTCTGAAGAAATCACCCACTTAGGCCATGATCGAACCTGTCTTCACAGGCACTCCAAAGGAAAGAAAGGAGGGGGGGGGCTATCCAATTTTGGACAGGGCGTGTGACTTTCAGACAGGGTTAGAAAGGGAACGGGGAGCAACGACTTAGCGAGGAGATGACACAATTTCAGGACGGAATTTCATTGTTGAAGTATGTTTACAAACTTCATATCCGTACACCTACGTAAAAGATGTCGTTGTGATATTCATTTCCGGTTGACTGATTCTGAAATTATTTCTTGTCCCCGCAAACAAAAAGTGTTGATGGGTCATCATTTTTTTTTGTCAGGTCATATTTTCTTTTATGATTTTTTTGGCCTACCAGTTGTGTCTCACTTCCTCTTTGATGCTGCCGCCATCATGAAATTCATCTTTTATTTTTATTAAGAGATAACTAGAAATGAAAAGGGATGAAGAGGGGAAGGGGGGGAGAAAAGGTCAGTTGGTGATGGATGGGTTGTTGATGGATACCAGCAAAATATTTTCAGGGTACCGGCTTCTTGCGTTGGACACCAGTTCTCGTCTGATCAGTGAAGTTAAGCAGCGCAACCCCAGCTAGTACTGACATGGGTGGCCGCTTGGGAAAACTGGGTACTGCTAATACCCAAAAATCGTCGCATTAGCGTAGTGTCTCTGCAGTTCCTGCAGTTGAACTACGCAGTGGACGGAACTCTAGTGACCTTGTGTTTGAAGGGCCCTTAAACACCAACAAAACAAAAAAAAAAAAAATAGATACGAGACTAGAATGTTGACTAAATGTTACATTGCAGCACAGGAAGTGTTAGAGTTGTGTGCCAAGAACTTCATTTTTGCACTCAAAATTAACCGACATTCGAATTCGTTTCGAATTCCTTTTTTGAAGGAGGGTGGTAAAGGGGATGGGGGTCATTCGAATGGCAATGACGTAACACGCGTAGGTTCACGTGCAACTTTTGAATGAAACTGAATATACAGCCGATGTAGTGTTGGCGATTAGCCAGAAGTCGGCTGGCGGCTCGATATTAGCCATACGGCTGTAAAGGCTCTATCAGCTAGTCAAGTTGCTATGACAACTACAGTCAGCGAAATACGTTGATACGTAATGAGTTTGACCGACTACAAGTCGTGGGCCGCCTTGATTTTAGACTGACTACGCGAGCTGGACGGCTCAGCGTATAATTTATTGTTTACCGTAATAAAGCAAAGCCTAGCCCCTTTCCCACCTATGGTAGGGTCGGGCACCCATCTTGCCCCCCCCCCCCCCCCGAATTGACTCAAGGGTGTTATATTGGACAGTGTTTTTACGCAGTCGGTTGCCGACCAAAGCTGCAACCCCTATGCTTATTTATTATCGGTCGACTGTTCATTGGGGGAATTCCACCGACGCGACGCCGGGGGGGGGGGGGGGGGGGGGCCCCCCCCCCCGAAAAATTTGCCCCCTCTAGTAATCCCCCTCGGTGGCGCAGTGGGTAGCGTGCTCTGTAATTGCGTCAGTGGTTCTAGGTTCGATGCTGGATGAGAAGGCATGTGTACGCCGGCAGGTGAAGGCCGGCTGCAGAAAAACTGTCCAATGTCGCCCATTCAGAGGGACAAATGTCCCCATCGTACGCCACACGGGACCTCGGATTTATTTCTCATCCGAAGGAAGGCGTACTCTGGGCCTCTCTGTCTCTCCCTCTCTCTCCCGGAAGAAGCCAACCCACCTCGGTTCAGTATCGAACCTAGAGTCAATGACGCAGTTACCGAGCACGCCAACCACTGCCCCACCGAGGTGGGTTTATTGTTTACTGTAATGATGTCGCTATTCCCTGGATGTTTGGCGTCCATCCGCTACTACTGCCCATTAGAATGACCAGCAAGCTTTTCCAACTCATAAAATAGTCATTTGATCGAATATTTTATTTCACAGTTTTGTTATGGGAGTGGGGAGGTGGTGGTGCTGGGACATTTCATTGTCTGACCCGTTAGATTGCTAGTTGTTGATGTCGATGACCAGCGGGCACTGATGTTATGTATTGAACCGTAGAACAAATTTTATTGTACTACTTTATAACAATTCACTATCCTGTCAAGTTCGGTGGTGGAGCTCTTGGCAGGGATCGGTTGTGTGATGCGCTACTCTCTACCGACCCCTCCTACTTCCCCACCGGACTGACCACGAATGTCCTTCCACTCTCGGACCTATAAATGTAGCGATGTCCGTTGTTTGTTTTTCTTTTATTACCCAAGTGACGTTTTATGTTGTCAGCTTTATTATTGCAATTTTTCATGTGCATTTTCTTAAACGCCATGGATGGTGTGGTCAGTTGGCCCTTTTATACCCACTGTCTACCCATTCACCCATGTGACCTCCTCAGTTTATGTCCACACCTAGATTGTTTTCTTCACATCCGACAGATGTCTCTGCTGTCAAACGATAATAAAATGACTGCGGGTTCTTTACACAGAAGAGAAGGAGGGGGTTTGTGAGTCTTTCATTGGCGTCTATGGGACTTCTGACCACTAAAGGGGGTCAGCAGTGGATTCTAAAACCATCCTTCCGTCACTGACCGGAAACAGAAAAAAAATAATGTAATTAAACTACCAATTATTAAACTTTCTTAAGACTCAATGGAGGAGTAAGGATGGAATTGTGAGAAAGGCTAGCCCACGGGCAATTTGATACAATTTCGATCAGCAGAGAGGGGCAGGGAAGGGGTACGATAGAGAGCAAAGGGACAAGATCAGTGCCACACTCGAATTGAACCCAATGTCTAAGTGGTCATCGAACGTGTTCAAGAGGATATGAAATTCAGATATGAAAATATTAATTTGATTCAACAACCGTCCTCTCCCATTAAGGATGCGTTCCTTTTGCTCCTCCTGCTCGGACCTTTTAATATTGCGGCACTTCCTAAAATTGGACCGAAAGGGGACGAGTAGACAGTACGTGTCGTGACCACGGATACATAATAATGACCATTAGCGCACTGCATGCAGACAATTGCATGAGAAGGCCTCGTCTACATTTGAGAGCAATTTGTCTGCTGACGTCAGCAATTAGAGTCGCTTAATTAGTCAGTGGGCATTTTATCTTGATCCTCAGGAGAGTGGACATGCTGTCTCTCTCTCTCTCTCTTTCTCCCCCCCCTCTAGGGAAGAGACGGGGAGAGAGAGAAGGGGTGAAGCGATTTAGAAAAAGAGCACTGCCCATATTCGTGGGGTGAGAGAGAGAGAGAGAGAGAAAGAAAACATGGCACAGTAACAACTCGGTATTTAACGTGATTTCTTTTTGGCTGAATGGATGCAGGTTCGTTCCTGATGAACCGCTGTAATTAGTTTTCTATATCCGCCCTTCATTTTTCTGCTGTCCATTTCGCAAAGGTGGACAAGAGCACTTTATTTAAATCCGTATTTTGAAATCCCTTTGAATATTTGCATATTAAGATGCGCCAGTGAACTGGAATTCAGAAGGACTGCAATAGGATAGGAAAGAGAGGGTAAGGGGATGAGGAGATTGACATGGGACAGTAAATGGGGAAGGTGGACAGTCGTTTTCACCTTTTCTAAAAATCAACACTACGTAAAAATTGTTTAATTTCAGTGTTTGTGTGGAAATCTTTGAGTATTGCCGAAGAGAATGGTGGTGGAAGAGGACGCAGGGTGCAGGGGTTTGGGGATGTGTGTGTGAGCTCTTGACAGTGGAGACTAAGGAAGAGGAGGAGAAGAAGGAGGAAGAAGAGAACTCGCAGATGTTCATCTGCCGATGGCGGCGAGGAGGGTGGAAAAGAGGTTTACGACCGCATTTATGCTTTTGTTCGCTCCACTACACAACATCCAATTATTTTTCTGTCCCAGTGAACTCTTAGCGAATGATTTGTTGCAGCGGAGTGATTATGGCCCATCAGAATGGTTCTTCCATCGCCATCTTGAGATTAAAGAGCTTCTCCTTCTTCTTCTTCGTCGTCTTCTTCTTAAGACGAAAGGGGAAGACGACATTTTGGGAGGACTACAATCACTTGTTTGCTCTGTTGTATCGATGAAAACGAAAACAATGTCGACAACTGATGACGACGTCAACGTCCTGTTCCATCCTTCTTCTCTCTCCTCACCACCCCTCAGTGCAGCGCACGTGAGACCTTGACACTGAACTGCTCGAGGCGTTGTGCACGTGGGCCACCACCACCACTACCATGTGACAACATTCTCTTACCTTTAAATTCAGGTTGGTTGTTCTTACCTGATTAAAAAGCGATCTGTCATGATGTCTGTTTCAATTTGTGCGCATGCGTTGATAACGGGTCACGTGCGGACGGGTGTCAAGGTCGCACGTGCGTGTTAGCTGCAGCATGCTATCCAAATAAAACATTGCCATATTACCGTTTCGTTTCTGCGCATGCGTTGATGATGGGTCACGTGCGGACGAGTGTCAAGGCCGCAGAATAGCAATTCTAACTCCTAACCCTTTTCCCGCCAATGGCAGGGTCGTGTACCGATCTTGTCCCTCTGAATGGACATAGGGCGATATATTGGTCATAGTTTTTTCTGTAGTCGGTTGCCAGCCAAAGCTGCACCCCTACGCTTATTTATCGTCGGTCTAGTGTTCGTTGGGGAATGCTACCGACGCCAGGGGGCGAGCTCCTACACCCGGAAATTTTTGCCTCATCTACCCGTTGCATAGTAGAGAGGGTTCTTTTCCGTGCAATTGCCATCGTTCACCCACGCGGGACCTCGGTTTTACTTCTCATCCGAAAGAAGGCACACTCGTGGCCTCTCTCTCTCTCGTTCGAAAGAAGCCGACTCACCTCGGTCTAGTATTGAACCTAGAACTACTGACGCAGTTGCCGACGTGCTAACCACTACGCCATCGCGGAGGGCTGTTGGCTGCAGAATGTTGACTTTTTTATCCAAGCCTTTTTCGCTTGCACGCATGCGTTGATAATAGGCCACGTGCGGTCGAGTATCAATATCCCACGTGCGGACGGGTGCCAATATTCCACGTGCCGTCGAGTGTCAAGGTCGCACGTGCGTATTTGCTGCAGCGATTTCCGATCTGCGCATGTGCATGAGTAATTTTTAAGAACAGCTCTACCACGCCCAAAATTTTATTTTCTTTCCGACGGCCTTGATATTCACGTGCGCCCTTGACCTTCAGACAGTCACGTGAGTTGTAGTCTCGCGAACCCCACGTGATAACGTTCTTTTTTTGTATTGGTTAACTGCAAGTCAGATTAGAAACAGAACATTGAGAGCACTCCATGTTATTATTTGGTAAACTACTACTAGCCCTTTCCCCTCCTATGACAGGGTAGGGTACCCAGCTTTGTCCCTCTAAATGGACACAAGGACGATGTGTTGGACGGTAAATTTTTTTTTTACTCTGACCAAAGCTGTAACCCCTGTGCTCATTTACAGAGGCGTCGCTCGGTGCGGTGACGCCATGGTGTCACCCTCTTCTCCCGAAAAAAGCCACTCTGTTCCTCCTTCTGTTTTAGTGTCACCCCATTTATCATGGTGCGACTGGTGTCACCCGGTGCAGCCCGCACCCCCCCCCCCCCCCTCGTGACGCCAGTTCTCATTTATCGTCGGTCTCGGGGCACTAGACCGAGTTATTGCACCTGGGAATTTTGACTCATTAGGGAGCTTGAGTTACACGTCGGTGTTCAACTTACACCGACGTAAAGCAGACGAATTGCGTACTGCGCAGGTGCACATGCCCCTATTAGGAATGTTGCATCTGCGCAGTATGGAATTCGTCTGCTTTGCGTCGGTGTACGTTGTACGCAACGTGTAACTCAAGCTCCCTATTTACCCGGTGCGTTGGTTACGCAGTAGGGAGGGTTCTTTTACGTACAAATGGCATCGTACACCACACGGTCGGCCACCGGCTTTATTTCTCATACCGCATTTACACATTCGCGAATACGACGAGGCGAGTGGCGAGGCGAGCATGTTCGACAAATGTGTGAACACTACATTCGTCATTCACCTCGTGGTTCGCCTCGCCATTCGTGGCGCTCGTGTTGGAAGCGGTTTTTTTGACACGAGTCAAAGGGCGCGAGTGACCTGAGGCGATTTGAGAATCACCAGTTGTCGAGACAATACGAATCAAATGCCGCTAGCGACGAGGTGATTGGAGGATGACCATCTGACGAGACATTCGGCGAATGTGTGAACAGCCATTCTTCATGCAAAGTATGAATGCGAACATTTCGACGAAAGTCTCGCCTCGCCATTCAACTCGTCTTATTCGCGAATGTGTAAATGAGGTATCATCCGAAGGAAGGCCCCCCCCCCCCCGTCGGGACATTCCTCTTTCGCCCGGTAAAGGAACCAACCCATCTCGATTCAGTATCGAACCTGGAAGCACTGACGCAGTAATCGAGCAAGCTACCTCTTACGCCACCGAAGCGGGTCTGTTAGTTGCCTTTTGATGTTGAGAAATGTTTCGGTGAGACTTTCAAAGTCCTGGTACCCAAGGGGAATGGGTGGGGCCGTCATCCGGAAGAGAGAGAGAGAGGGAGGTAGGGGGAGATCAGTGACGTCCGACATGTAATTGTGTTTGTTGTCGTTGTCGTCTGTGCTGCAGCAACTGCAGCGTGTTTCCGTGGTATTTACTGGAGTAAAAAAAAGTGTCCTCTCCTGCCATCTTGATAGGGAATTTTATTGACAAGAGACCGAGGAGAGGAAGTCGACCGAGTTAATGCAGAAATGATGAGATGCCCGGTTTTTATCTTGTAGATGGTTTGAAGAGGGTGCTTCTTGAATGCCAATTGACCTGGTGAATAGGATACTCGTGACTTTGATACCTGATTTTTGGTTTCATCTTCTTCTCCTTCATCGACTTTGTCTATTTTCTGTATCATTGAAGTGCTGTTTGTAGGACGTCCATTAAATACCGTCATCCTCCTCCTCGTCCTTCTTGTTCCTACCCCCGGCCCCCCCCATCCTTATCTTTTGCCCTTGTTCCTCATCTTTTAGGTACTGTAGTTGTATTTTAATTGTGTCTAGATGGTGCCTTTTGCTCTCCCTCCTCCTTCTTATCCTCGTTAAAGAGACCTAACAATTATGAATCTTGAAATAGTTTCTTGATTAGGAAATCTTCATTTCAAGTGTAATTCAGTTGCTCCCTGCTTCGTGTGAAGTGTATTGCGCTGCCATTTTCTGTCCGAATTTTTTTCCTCTCTGCAGACGCCACTTGTGTTAAGAGGATAAATTAAAATCTTAGATCCTTGTACAGTGTGCTAAAATACAATAGCAAATTTAGCTTTTTCGTCTTGCACCGTTTTTCCTCAAATGGGCCGAGTTTCAAGACGAAAATTCTTACTAATGAGGGCGCGATTAATGCTCTCCCGTTGAGACCACATCATTAGACTCGCATGTGACCCATAGAATCAATGGGGGATGGTTGAAGTGGAGACAGGCAAGCGGAGTCCTGTGTGATAGGAGGGTCCCAATCGAGTTGAAAGGGAAGTATTCCAGGGCAGTGGTTAGGCCAGCTATGTCGGCCTATATGGAGCAGTGTTGGGGCAGTGAGGAAGAGCCGAAATGCGAATGCTGCACTACATGAGTGCGGTGTCCAGAGCTGATAGAATTAGGTAGCCTAGATGAGGAAGAAAAGGGGAGGGGAGCTTGTTAGGTCCAGTACAGGAATGCAAGTGGTTGGAAGCACCCGGGGCAGGGGGAGACCGATGTAGACGTTGGAGCAGGTTCTCCGTAAGGATATGGCACAGTGGCGTAGCCAAGGGGGGTTTCGGGGGTAATCAGTGGCGTCGCTAGGGTTGGCGTCATCTGGTGCGGTGACACCATGGTGTCACCCCCACCCCCTCTCCTGAAGAAAGCCGCTTCTTCTGCTTTGGTGTCACCTCATTTCTAATGGTGCGACTGGTGTCACCCGGTGCGGTCCGCACCCACCTAGTGACGCCACTGCGGGGGTTAACCTCCCCCCTTGGGCCTCGAATATAGCGAAGCGCTATACATCCTATCAAGTCATATCCCCCCTCAGAAAATCCTGGTTCACCCTATCTGCAGTCATATCCCCCCTCAGAAAATCCTGGTTCACCCTATCTGCAGTCATATCCCCTCCTTAAGAAGGGCCACATACTACCGTATGTGGGGTGGACGGGGACCTGGTGGGAGATAGGCGGAAGTGGAGGACTAGAACCCGCAGACCCGACCCTGCCACAGGCGGGATGGGGACTCGACCCTGCCAAGGCGGCATAAGGGTATGATGATGATGATGACTCTAGGTTCTGTTTGATGATCTAGACCCGCCCCCGCAGTAGGTTGCGTGCTAGGTAACTGCGTCAGTAGTTATAGGTTCGATACTGGACCGAGGTGGGTTGGCTTCTTTCGGGCGAGAGAGAAGAAGGCTCCGAGTGAAATGTAAAACTGAGGTCCCGTTTTGTGTACGATGGAACCCTCTCTACAATGCAACGGGTAGAAGGGGCAAAATTCCCAGGTGTAGCAGCTCGGTGGAGTGCCGCAACCAACAGTGTACCGACGACAAATAAGCATAGGGGATTGCTGTTTTGGTCGACAAGATGGGTACTCGAACCTGCCATAGGCGGTAAAAAGGGTTAGGAGTTACTTTTAACTTTAGGTTCCGTTTTCTTTTCCAAACTAAAAGAAGGGATGGGACGGAAGTCCCATGTGCATCTTCCTTCCGTCCCGGGTGGGAAAGCCGTCGTGTCTAACGTATAGGGCGTGTCCAATGTCTCTACTACACTTTAAAAGAACCCTTTCTACTTGGAGCTAAGTGTATACGTGTGGGTCGGGGTAACATTTTACAAGGTGTAGGAGCTCCCCCCTCCCGTCCTTCCCCTCTTCTTTGGTGTAGGTAAATTACCTTCAGCAGTTAAGAAACTGACACGTTAAATAAACAAAACTTACGATCAATTAAGATCTGAAAATATCGTCGTCCCTAGGCTGTAGGTAGTTGAATTTAAGACACTTCTATTTTGAGAAAACGGACGGGGTCGGGGAGACGGGACGGTGGAAGGGTTAAAGAGAGTACGCGAGAGAAGAGACACTTTATTATCACCCTTCCCTAGAATTTAATCCACATCCGGTCTATACCTTGTTTTCTTCTTAGAAATAAATTATGTAAGACGATGGTTGTTCCCTCCCTTTCCAATTTGTAATCCTGTTAAAATAGGGTTGATGTTTGCCCTCCTTCCTCCTGTTGCTTGAGGGCTGTGGAGAGAAGATGAAGGTAGGGGAGGGGGGGGGGGGTCAGGTGTTTTTCGACGGCCCAGTCAAAATTGAATATTTGACATCCGTTTTCTGATAATATAGTTAGATGCATTATTGAATAAGAAAAGTCTGGAGTCATTTTCTTTTAAAAATAGTTGTACATTTAAATACTTTATATTTTCAGTTGTCAATTTAAAATCTCTCTCCGGTCCCCTTACCCATGTCCCCCTACCCCCTACTCCTAGTCATGCCTATCACCCCTGCCACTTACTCTTCATTTCTTTGAATTACTCTATTTAAATCATTTGCTTTTTCAAATCTCAACACAATGATGTCAAGCTACCTTCCCCGAAATTCCCTATTCCGTAATTGATTTCTAACTTTATTTTTCGACCTTTCCATGGGTCCCCCCCATCGTCCCCGTCCCCCTTCTCTGGTTCCCTCTTACCTCCTCCTTCCGCTGTGTTGTTTGTTACCAACCCTCCAATGTCTGCTTTCATGCAAGTGATTTCATTATTATGGTAATTCCGGTCTCAGCAAGAGAATCGGTCTTATTTATGATGCTTACTCTCTATGGGTCCCACCTCCTTCTGACCGCTAGAGGGCGTACAGATGGTGTTGTTGTTGTCGTTGTGGTGCCACGTTATATTTTTAAAATATTTTCTAGGAAAAGATGACACGTTTTTTAAAAACCGAAAATTTAATTTATACTTGACGCCCGATTAACGTGATTAAGCAAGTGCGTGTGCACGAACTCGCATTAACGTCGGATCAACAATGGAGACAAACTACACACCGGAAAGAAGGTGGCAGCAGCTTCACCCTAAACAATCACCCTCCTTACCCTTTCAACCCCTTCTTTCTGCTCGGTGTAGCCCTTTCTACTTTGTCTGCATCCTTATTTCCTCCTCTCTCTCAACTTCATAAATCTTTCACATTTACTTGTTGCGGTTCTCTAGCTGCAGATTGACAATCTACCGGCTTGAACGCGCTCCTTGCGTCACATGTGGTCTCTCGCTGGTCACTGACCGGATGTGTGATTTCATGATTGTCACTGTATTAGAAAGCACATGTCGTCTCCATTTAGAAAATAAAAGAAAGTCACCTTGAAGGTTAACCTTCTGACGTCATGCATATCTATAGAACATTTTTCAACCTACTTCATTTTAGAACTCTCGTGCGCACGTGCGTCTTTAAAATACGGCTCACGTGCAAGGCAATGAAGGTCCAAATGAAAAGGACTGGGATTTACTTAGCCGAATGTCGCTATCTTATCGAACCCGCCTCGGTAGCGAGGCGTGCTCGATTACTGCGTCAGTGGTTCTAGGTTTGATACTGGATCGAAATGAGTTAGTGTCTGTGCAGACTCTGCATTAGAACTGTGCAGTGGACGAGATGCTAATGACCTTTGTAGTTAAAGGGCCCTAAAACACTTAACAAATCAATTAAATGGGGTGGCTTTCTTTCTGGTGTGACAGAGGCCGAGAGCGGCGAGTTGCGTTGGACACACCAGTTCTCGTCTGATCACTGAAGTTAAGCAACGCAAGCCCAGTTAGTACTGACATGGGTGGTCGCTCGGGAAAGCTGGGTACTGCTAATACCCAATAATCGTCGCATTAGTGTAGTGTCTGTGCAGTATATGCATTAGAACTATACAGTGGACGGGTCTCTAATGACCTTGTAGTTGATGGGACCTTAAACTCAAACAAACAACAAAAAAAAGTGACTGCGTCTTCCTTTGGATGAGAAGTAAAACCGGAGGTCCCGTATGGTGCACTATGGCATTTGCACCTAACAGAACCCACTCTACTATGCAACGGGTAGATGAGGCAAAATTTTCAGGAGTAGGCACTCGCTCTCTGGCGTCGGCGGAGTGCCCCAACGAACAGTTGACCGACGATAAATATGCATAGGAGTTGCAGCTTTGGTTGGCAGCCGGCTGCGGAAAAATTCCGTCCAGCAGATCACCCATGTATCCATCATTGTGGTCAAAAATGTGTACCTCACCCTGCCATAGGCGGGAAAATTGTTAGCAGTTGCTTTTTTTTTCATTAGCTGTCTAGTGTCAGCGGCTTTGAACGCAGAGTTCAAACTGAGCGGCTATGTTTAGCTCAGTTTCTCCGAACGTTAGATTTTAACTCGCTTCAGGTGCGCCGTTCTTCAGAACACCGTAAAAATAGAATGTGTTCATGGTGGTGTTGCTATCGCGCAGTGTTCTCGAAGGGCAGCAAACCACGTAAACAAAAGCAACTACTAATCCCTTTTCCCGCCTATGGGAGGGTCCGGTACTGATCTTTGCCCCTTTGGGACACACGAGCGATCTTTCCGCAGCCGGCTGCCGGCCAAACCTGCAACTCAATGCTTATTTAGCGTCGATCCACTGTTGGTTGGGGCACTCCACAGAGCGAGCTCCTACACGTGGGAATTTTGCCTCATCGGCCCGTTCCATAGTAGAGAGGGTTCTTTTACGTGCAAATGACATCGTATGTCACACGGTAGGGCGCCGGAAGGTAGAGAGGTAGGAAGTAGAGCGGAAGTAGGAGGCCTTTGCATCCAACGGAAGGTGAACTCAGGACCTCGCTCGCTCGGTAAAGAAACAAACCGACTTCGATCCAGTATCGAACCTGGAACCACTGACGCAGTTACCGGGCAAGCTACCCACTGCGCCACCATGGCGTGCCCAGGTGCACCACAGAAATGGTTAAAAATAGAAAATCACACATGTCAATTAAGGGTCGTTAAATAA
>JAAFCE010009126.1:3870683-3881557 GCA_013389805.1 Trigoniulus corallinus
TTTTAAACGTCATCGTTGTTCGAATTTTGATAGAACAAGATGGCGTTCACCTAAAAAAAATAATAGAATTAATGAGAACAAGCTGGTCAAAAAGGAACTAAACTGACGCGTTGGTGTGCATATCAAGGCGAATCCACCGCGTCGCAGCGCGTGCTGCTGTTCGGTGCGTGTTCCTATGGAGAAAATTCCGCTGCGACTGCGATTGTTTCGCGTTGGTGTGAGGGAGCCTTTAAGCTACTCGTACACGGTGCAACTTTTGTGGCGTGGAACACCAAAACTTGCACGTGCCACACAGTTGCACTGTGTAAACTCAAGTAGGCGGGAGTGGAGGATTAGAACTCGCAGACCCGACCCTGCCATAGGCGGGATAAGGGTATGATCATAAAAGGTTAATTAATCATAAAATGTTTTTAAAAAAATCCAAATCTCTCTCTCATATTTCGTTTAATAAATTCTCCATTACTCCACATTCAACAAAAAGCAAAACAAAATTGCAAATTTAAATGGCCGAGAATTCATGCATGCATTGAAAGATGACACAAAAAAGTGGCATATACTTTTAAATCTGTTGCATGCAACTTAAATTGCATGTTACGTGTAAACACACTTGGCAACTTTTTTATTCACCATGCCACTTTTGGGCTCCGTGTAAACGCAACATGCCACTTTAGTTGCAGAACTCAAAATTGCATGCCACAAAAGTTGCACCGTGTACGAGTAGCTTTACGCCGTGACAGATTCTCACCGGTTTTTGATTGACAGTCGTAAACGCCGTGACGTGTGCATTCGATTCTTTCTGCGCGTGCGTCTGTTCCAAAATTTGAAAAAGAAAAAAAAATTCGAACGTCTCAGTAACAGACGTTCTTTTTTTAGTCAGCCATGTTTAGTTGTGAATTGTGCTGTTGTTGTTTTTGCTCATCAACCACAATATTGGTAATTGCATAACTTTACCACGAAAAACGGCCGCCGTGTGTTTCTCTGAAATCGAAGTCTAAAAGGAGAAGGGTAAATTAACGAAGAGATTTATTATTTCTTTAATGGATCGTAGACAACTGAATTATAAAATAAGACAGGTAACGAACGATCTTTCATACAAATGGCGTCGAAGCTTGATGATGAAATGATTACGCTTAAAAGTGAATGATAATTGGCTTTGACGGGCGATGTTTTTCCTCCTTCAAAAAGTGTTTGTAAAGAGACAAGCGATAAGCGTACGATCATTTTTAATGTGATGATAAAGACGAATCCCTGACACAAACGTTTTGGCAATTATTTTTAGAAGGAATTGATTGCGTGTGTGTCTGTGTGGACTCCATTGATTAACATGCATCAGGCGACAACAATGCTTAAATTAGTAACGAGAGAAATTTAGGAAGGGGGATATGAATAAGAAGAAGAAAGCGAAAGTTTCGTCAATATGGTTTAAGATGTAATTAATTCCTTTTCAAGCAGTTTTTTTTTTTGTTTAAAAAGGGGTAGAGACACGAACGCGCACCAATCGTTGTTGTTTATCCGTGTTTTGGGGCCCCCAACTACTATGGTCATTAGGTCTCAGAAAGACAGTCATGCCGTGGTGGTGGGTGCAAATTACCATCTCACCGTGGTGATATTGAATAAAAAGGCAAAATCCACGATATTTAACATTTTAATGCTAGTTTAATACACTGCAAGCAACCCTATAAGGCCAATTTGGCAATGGAGAGACTCATTCGTAAGTATGACACCCCTTAAAAACCTATACTATATTATCTATTGTGTCCCCTTACCACTTTTGCAATGGTGGCCTTTCCTTTCAGAAAGCCTTCCACTTTATCCTCTCCAAGATCATACCATTGTCCAACGGCCCTTGGGAAGAAAGACCAGTAGTATGAGTCTGTCTGAGCCTTAATCTCTTTTAATTTACAGTAAATGGTCGGTCCTTCCTCCCACTATACCCAGCCAAGGATATGCTTCCAACCAGAGAGGGCCATCGCACCTCATCAGCAACAGTAGTGGTTAGCTCACTCGGCAACTACGCCAGTAGTTCTAGGTTCGATACTGGACTGTGGTGGGTCGGCTTCTTTCGGGCGTGAGAGAAGCCGCGAGTGTGCCTTCTTTCGGATGAGAAGTAAAACCGAGGTCCCGTGTGGGTGTACGATGGCACTTGCACGTAAAAGAACCCTCTCTACTACGCAACGGGTAGATGAGGCAAAATTTCCAGGTGTAGGAGCTCGCCCCCTGGCGTCGGTAACATTCCCCAACGAACACTAGACCGACGATAAATAAGCGTAGGGGTGCAGCTTTGGCCGGCAACCGGCTGCAGAAAAAACTATGTCCAATATATCACCCTATGTCCATTCAGAGGGACAAATGGGTACCCGACCCGGCCACAGGCTGGAAAAGGGTTAGGAGTTGCTACCAGTTGAATAGTAGAGAGGGTTCTTTTACGTGCAAGTGCCATCGTACACCCACACGGGACGTCGGTTTTACTTCTCATCCGCAAGAAGGCACACTCGCGGCTTCTCTCTCTCGCCCGAAAGAAGCCGACCCACCACGGTCCAGTATCGAACCTAGAACTACTGGCGCAGTTGCCGAGCGTGCTAACCATTACGCCACCGCAGTGGGATTAGGGTACCGCTAATATCCAAAATATGCAATTAGAAATATGCAGTGAACGGGGCTCTAATGACTTTGTCGTCGAAGGGCCCTAAAACACCAACAAAAGATGATCGTCCCCAGGCGTGTTGGAGAGGCCTCCCAGGCGACCAGACGAGCCCCTGACTCCCAGGCGACGAGCGTACCTAGAGAGAGGGGGGGGAGTTTAGTGGTAATGGTCCTTTTGCATATGTCTATCTCGTTGAAGGTGTAATCCAACTCTTTTAAAATAATGCATGCAGTAATTGAGCAATTTTTAGGTATATGAACATCACTGCTACTGCCATTGTCGTCGTCGTCGTCGGTCATCCTAGCAACGGCAATAGCCGGCAGTCTATCTTCATCTACAAGTTTGTACGGACGTGTAGTGTAAATGTATTGTTTCATGATGCGGAAATGAAACCATTAGCGATAACAATACGAAACTCCACCCTCCTTAATTTTTCGATATTTTTATTACACGAAGTGTTTGTCGAAAGATAAACGTTAGTTTCATTGACGATATTAAAAAGAATGTGTTATCTCGCAGCTATAATTTTAATTAAACAACATACATCTGTGGTTGCGTATCACACCGCCATGTTACGACGATTCTTGGGTCTCCAGACTCGAGTGCAAAAAAGAAAAAAAAGCATTTAGTAATGAGACTTCATAGATGGCGCGCCTTAAATTCACAACAGTTGTTGTTATTGTTGGCCTTTTAATTAATATCCGTGGTTGTTGCTCAGTCGTTAGGTTTACAAATTTTGGTCAATTGTAACATTAACCAACTAGTTAGTTGTAGTAAATTATGTACTAAACAGACGATTCTGTCGTGGTGTAGTTAACTCTCAAGCAGTACAGCAATTGTATATTGCGGCAAGATTGTCATCATCGCCACCGGAGGCGCAACGAGATTGTTTCTCTCCCATGATAAAAGGTTATCCAATATCTCCTTGTAGGGTAGGGGGTGATCGAGGGATGGAGCAGTGAAGCAATTGTTCGCCCTCCCCTCAGTGCCTGTCTCAATTGGGCGCATATTTCAACTGATGCAGTACTCAACTTTGTAATTGATGAGGAATTTTTTGCATCGTTATCCCCATTTCTACACTGTCAGTCCAATCTGCAAACTGAAGATGGAACATTGTCTAAGGAGCAGCAGAGGACCTATTGTAATTGCTAACTAGAATTATACTAAGTGATTATGAATATTTTAATTTTTTTTTTTGAAGTGCTCCCTCTCCGATCTGCCCCTGGATCCGCCCCTGTTGTACGTTAGGTTTCTTATTTCGATGAACGTTAGTCGCTTTGCAAACACTTGATGATGGTGACTCCAGGAAAGACGTACGAAAGGGCCGAAACGATATTAGGGCAGTGATAGAAAAAGAAAAGTGAGAGGAGGGGAGTTCTGAAGGTGAAAGGAGTTGCGTTGCATCGCGTAGGACACACCAGTTCTCTTCTGATCACTGAAGTGAAGCAGCGCAACCCCAGGTAGTACTAACATGGGTGACCGCTTGGGAACACTGGGTACTGCTAATATCCAAAACTCGTCCAAACAGCGTAGTGTCTGTGCAGACTCTGCATTAGAACTATGCGATAGACTGGGCCCTAATAGCCATTGTAGTTGAAGGGTCCTAAAACACTAACAAACAAACTCTGAAGGTGAACATGAAGAGGACGGAGTAAATAGCTTTCAGTTGGGAAGGATTGGTAAAGAAGGGTGACGTACTCTTTTGGGGTAGGCTGGTGGGTATTCCGTTAACGTTGGTCTTTACAGTCCTGTAGGTGATGGTTTACTGACCTAAGAAGATGAAACAAGGAAAGAGTGTATGATGATGTCCAAACGGTTGTGCAACGTGACGTGATCATTAGACACCACACAGAGATACAGTATGACGACTTTCCAACCATCAATCCGCTCACAGACACGTTGGCGCAGGCAGGCACTCAACTCGGGCAGGATCGAACTTGGGAACCATCAGTTGATGGGTCAGACACGTTGTCAATTGAGATGTTAATTAAGCATCGTATAATGTGTTTATTCTGCAGACGCCCGCTTCGGTGGCACAATAGGTAGCGTACTGGGTGACTGCGTCAGTGGTTCTACATTTGATCCTTGACGGTGGTGGGTCGGTTTCTTTCAGGCGACACCCGGGGTGCGCCATCCCTCTGATGAGAAGTAAAGTCGAAGTCCCGTGTTGTGTACGTGGCTTTGGCACGTTAAAGAACGATCTGTATTATGTAATGGGTAGATGAGGCAAAATTCCCAGGTGTAGGAGCTCGCTCCTCACCCCCCCCCCCGAGCCGGTGTAGGAGCTCGCCCCCCTGGCGTCGGTGGAGTACCCTCAACTAGGGCTAGCTCCAACGAACAGTAGACCGACGATAAATAAGCATATGGTTTGCAGCTGAAGTCGGCAGCCGCCAGGAGAAAAATACCGTCCATAAGATCACCCTTGTGACCATTCAGAAGGACAAGATGGCACCCGACTCTGCCATAGGCAGGGAAAAGGTTAAGAGTTGCTGTTTTTTTTTTTTTTTTTTAAGAATGTGTTTGTTCTGCGGTTTGGAATGTTATGCAGAGGCTGTAGGTTTTCGTCCAGGTGGTGTCCTTTACAGAGTTTTGTTACAAAAACCCGGAAGAGCCATGTTATATCTAAATTGCTATCTAGCACTATTTGAATTTGGGGGCACGTTTGGTTGATTAAGAACAGGGGAGAGGGAAGAGGACGGTGTTAAGTGAGGAGAAGGGGGTTTGGAGATTTGGTTTCATGTCGGGTGGCCTCTAAAAAGAGATAGTATCTCCCCTGATAATAGTAGTGATGGTAGTATTAGTTAGTACGTAGTACTGTAGTTGTATTAAAAATGTTAAAAAGAAAAGGGTGTAAGTAGGGGCTAAAGTATTTATTTTTAGTTTAAGGTTTCGTTTCGGGTCAATCTACTTAAAAGACTTATAGACTAAATATTTAGTTAGTTTTTAACCACTTTAGAGGTTATTTACTCTGTTTTTGTTATCTTCAGCTTTAAAAATCATCTGTTATTTGACTGACAGCATAACTTTAATGTTTTTTTAACGGTATGCACGAGTCTGTGTGAGTGGCATAATAATAGTCCCCCCAACCCTTCCGTTTTTTTCGGCCCATGACAGGATTTTTTTATTTGGAAACACACGGGCGAATTGGTGGATGGGCATTTTTACGTAGCTATTTGCCTTAACACTTGTGCGGTCAAGTTGCGTTGGACACACCAGTTCCCGTTAGATCACTGAAGTTAATCAGCGCACACCCACGTTAATACCAACTTGGGTGGTTCGTAAAGAACGTTGGGTGCTGCAAATTAACTCTCTTCCTCGTCCTTTCACCTACCTCATCTCCCGTGGGCAGCCTCCTAAGGGGTTGACCTGTTATGGCTGCCTGGCTTACACCCAAACCCTCAAACTAACCTACCATGGATAAGGAGCACGCCCCCCCCGGCATCGATGGAATTCCCCAACGAATAGTGGCAAGAGCAGTTCCTAAACCCTTTGGCAGGGTCGGGTACCCATCTTGGCTCTCTGAATGGACACAAGGGTGATATCTTGGACAGTGTTTTTCCTCATCGGGTTGCCGACCAAAGTTGCAGCTTATTTATCGCCGGTCTACTGTCTCGTGGGTGGGGCATTCCACGAACGCCACTGGGCGAGGTCCTACACCTGGAAATTTTGCCTCATCTACCCGTTACATAGCAGAGAGGGTTCTTTTAAGCCCAGTGCAAAATGAGACGCAGGGTGACTCGCTATAAATTTCTGTGGCTCACATGATATAGTATGTTAAGTAGCAGGGTGACGTGACTCAGTGCCTGCGCCACGTGACCCTGCGGAGCGCAGTGCCAATGCCGGAGTTTCCTGCGTGAAGATGGCGTGGCAATAACAAAAAGCGGTGTGAGGCAGAGACGTTCTGTTGTTATTTGGTGCAAGTATGGGGGGGAAAACTGCGATTCAATGTGCGGTGATTGCCTGCTAGCAGAATTTCGCAGGGCTGCTACACCCTGCGTCACCCTGCGTCTCATTTTGCGCCTTGCCTTAGGTGCAAATGCCATCGTGTACCACACGGGACCTTGGTATATCACTTCTCATCCCAACTTTTCTCTCGCCCGAAAGTAGCCAGCCCACCTCAATCCAGTATCGAACCTGGAACCTTGATTCATTGATTAGTTTGTGGGTTGGGGTGTAAGCCAGGCAGCCATAACAGGTCAACCCCTTAGGAGGCTGCCCGCGGGAGATGAGGAGGTAGGTGAAAGGAGGAGGAAGAGGGTTAATTTGCAGCACCCAACGTTCTTTACCAACCACCCAAGTTGGTATTGACGTGGGTGTGCGCTGCTTAACTTCAGTGATCTAACGGGAACTGGTGTGTCCAACGCAACTTGGAGGTTCTAACCTGGGACCTCCTATCGCGCCACCGAGGCTGATTCCTAATGAACAGTAGACCGTCGACGATAAATAAGCATAGGGGGGGTTGCAACTTTGGTCGGCAATCGGTTGAGTAAAAACCCTTGTGTCCACTCAGAGGGACATGATGGGTATCAGACCCTGCCATAGGCGGGGAAACGAGTTAGGAGTTTCTTTTTGTCTTAGTCCTGTGACGTCATGATTGCTGTAATTTGTAGGTGAATTATTTAATATGGTAATTGCTAGGCGGGAATAAATTATTTGCTTTGAAAGAGGTGTGAAGGTGTCTTGTCTCCTCGTCGTGCCACGTCATGGTTTGGGTGCCACCGCTCCCCCTTTTCTCTGCCTCATCCTGTACCTCTTCACCCTCACTACCCCCGTCCCGCAGTAATGAATAGAGTTGATGGGATGAATAAAATTGCATTCATAAATCAACTACATATCTTTTGTATCATTTTTTTCAGCGTTGCTTTGACTTAATTGTTGAATTGAATTACGGTAAGAAGTGAGACACAAAGAAATATATCTCCTTAAATCATTATTAATAACCCATCTTGAGGAGAAATTATGATTTCCACTCCTTCTTCCTTCCTCTCCCTAGTGCGCGGGTGTGTGGCATGGAATCTGGAGAGTTGGGGGTAGTATTTTTAGGGCAATTAAAACTTGAGCTCCTCAGTCCTGAAAAGGCTACTTACCGACACTAGAGAAATTATGAGGCTCTTTTTACACCTGAGAACTGCATCTATTTGTATTATATACAGAGTGTGCGCACACACGCATCCATCTTTTTCTGGTTGAAAGTGGTTTCGTCCCGTCGTCCTATGGTCATAGGACCATTCCATAAAGCACACTGACAGTGTTGCCACTAGCCAAGCTGACTTTCGTTTTGTGGGTGCTTTGAGGCCCTAGTGCTGTGGGTGCTTTGAGGCCCTAGTGCTGTGGGTGCTTTAAGAGCCCCGTCCACTGTGTAGGGAGCGGCGAGTTGCGTTGGACACACCAGTTCTCGTCTGATCACTGAAGTTAAGCAACGCAAGCCCAGTTAGTACTGACATGGGTGGTCGCTCGGGAAAGCTGGGTACTGCTAATACCCAATAATCGTCGCATTAGTGTAGTGTCTGTGCAGTATATGCATTAGAACTATACAGTGGACGGGTCTCTAATGACCTTGTAGTTGACGGGACCGTAAACACCAACAAACAACAACAACAATCCACTGTGTAGTACTAATGCAGAGGGTCTGCTTTTTTTTTTTTTGGTTTCGTTGGCGTGTTAGGGCCCTTCAACTACAAGGTCATTAGAGCCCCCTTGCACTGCATAGTTCTAGTGCAGAGACTGCACAGACACTACAGTAATGCGACGATTATTGGGTATTAGCAGTACCCGGTGTCTCCAAGCGGTCACCCTTGCTAGTATTAGCTGGGGTTGCGTTGTTTAACTTCAGTGAGCAGACGAGAACTGGTGTGTCCAACGCACTAAGCCGCTCAGAGAGGGTCTGCACAGACACTACGCTGCATACGACGATTGTTGATTATTAGCAGTACCCGGTGTCCCCAAGCGGTAACTCATGCCAGTACTAGCTGAGGTTGCGTTGCTGAACTCCAGTGATCAGGCGAGAAATGGTGTGCCCAACGCATTCAGCCGCTGCCACAGGGCTGGCGAGTGAACACCTACGTGTTAGAATTCGGGCAGTTTGCATCTTTATCTTTTTTTCCGCCTTGAAAAGGTTCTTTCGCACTTGCTTTGGGTGACAACATCAGCGTGTATTGTATGTACATCTTGCACGGGCCTGTGGCACCAACTGAAGAAGGTGCAATTAGGTTGGACCACCTCGTCCTCCTCTTTTTACCTAACCCCCAGGCTCTTCGTGCTTGATTCGTCTTCATGAATGTAGGTTCGATCCTGGGCCCGAGAGGAAGTGTCTTTTTTTCTTCTCTCACGTCAACTGTTAAATGCTCGATTTAACCAAACGGCATTTAAGCTGAAAGAAATCACTAGTGTGTTGACCGGAAACGACCCTGCGTTCGTCAGCTTTATCTACATCTCTAGGCTTCGGAAGGGTGACTGCCAGCCCCTGAGAAAGGTCCGTATAGGATTGGATTGAATTAGTTTCATGGGTTGGGGAGTAAGCCAAGCAGCCATAACAGGATTAACCCTTAGGAGGCTGCTCGTGGGAGAAGAGGTGGTAGGTGAAGAGGACAAAGGGGAGGGGAAACTTGCAGCACCCAACGTTCTTTACCAATCACCCATGTTGGTATTGACGTGGGCTTGCGCTGCTTAACTTCAGTAATCTCACGGGAACTGGTGTGGCCAACGCAACTTGGCTGCACATCCAACGCAACTTGGCCCTGAGAACTTTAAATTTCGTTACGTGCAGCGTGACGTAGGGGAGGAGGTTAGGAAAAGAACTCTCCAAAGCCTGTCCTGGGTCAGGAACGAACCTATGACCCGTGGTTGGAATGATTACAGATATAAGTAGACATTAGCTTATTCAGTACTCAATAATCGCATGGTTGCCTGCTCGTGAACTCGTACAACCCTCTCATCTACCGGATAATCATGGAGCTGACTGACCTTTGACCGCTCCCTATCTCCTGTATTTTAGTGTTTTATGGACGGAGGGTGGCGAAAGATAGAAGGGGTTAAAAATAGGTGGAGGATTCAGTAAGTGACGTCCGAAATGAGAGTCATTTTGTTGCGGTGAGCTAATGTACAGATGATGGCATGGTGGAGGTGGTGATGGACCCATAGAGCAGAGGAGGAGAAGGGAGAGAGGGGCACAGTGAGGGAAATAGAGAAACACGCACGCCGTAGAAATGTTCCCCAAAACGGTGAAGAGGGGTCAAAGTATTTTGACCCTGGAGTTGTCAAGTCGTTGATTCGACATCGTTCAATGAACTATGCTTTGGCGTGTAATGGTCGCAGCGACGACGCAGTTTTATTATACGGTTAATTTTGTGAGAGACGCTTGTGAACGAAACGACCTCTGACCTTTGCAACAGACCCAATTTTGGGGGAGGGTTTAAATGTGTTGAAGATTTCTTAAGTTCGTAGTAAGAATCTGATGTGTGACTACTGTGCATGTGTACGTACCCCCGTGTTCTTGGAGTATGTGGAGAAGAAACAAAGACTTGTTCAGGGACTAAGGGAAGGGGGTGGGGGGTAGGGAAGAGCCCTACTAAGATCCGTACCTCGGATAGCCTGCCTGTGGCACTTTTGGGGGTCGTTTGTTATCATCATCTTCATCATATATCTGAGACTTTGGGATATCTAAAAACAATATGTTGTGTTTTCTTCTGGAATTATCTTCTGATAAACGACTTTTGGGCCCTGCAGCAGAGAAAAGGGAGGAAAGACCCAGTAGAGTAGCATCCTCTGCCTCCTCTTTCCCTGTCCCCCTGCACGAAATGGGCCACAGTTGGCACATATGGATCGGTGTGTTGTGTTGTGTTTTTTTTTTTAATTTGATTTGTGGGTCGAGATAAAAGTTTTCTGGTTGATTATCTGGAAAGCAATTAAGAACCGGAAACTTGTTCCTCCTCCCTCCTCCTTGGCCCTCCTTTGTCCTACTGTTCCCCATCTTCCTCCTCCTCCTCCTCCTCTGATGACGATAATTTGGAGGTGTTGTAGGTGTAGACGTTGGGTCGTGTTTTTTACTGCTCACTTCCTTTCCCGTCTCCCTCCATCCCGTCGATTCCGTCTTGGCCCCTTTTGTGGAATGATTTTGCTGCTGCTTCTGATGGTGCCTTTCAAGGACCTTTTCGGTTGTTGACTATTGGGACACCTTGTGTCCATGACCTTGAGAATATTTTAATGATGTTTCTGTTGCTACTTCATTACT
>JAAFCE010009126.1:3897937-3934910 GCA_013389805.1 Trigoniulus corallinus
TTTATGAGTATTTTTCATGTGAAATTAATTTTAAAAATTTTCTAATAAGAATGCCATTGAAGCACTACAATCCACACCTAAGCAAATCTTCCCTATGGTTTAGACACTTGCACAGCTATTGGAAAAAATCAAAATAATAATATTGAGAGGAAGAAGTCTACAAGAGGTTAAAATTGAAAATTAAGCATTAAAGTATGTGTTTTAAATGCATGTGTTTCTTACAAAAATTTAAAAATAAATTAGTATTTTCATGCTGTCTATTCAGTCAAACCAATATTTACATGTGCATTTAAAATCTATTTTATATTTTATGAATAAATATCTCATTGCTTTGTAAGGGCAAGCGTCATCATTCATCATTATTTTCAGTAGGTCTTAGCACTACTTAGGATGACGTCACGAAACAGTGAGAAGGCCTTCTGTTTAGGAGGTCTTGCGAGAACTGGTGTGTCCAACGCAATAAGCCGCCCCCACCCCCATCTTCGCATTACGTGTCCATACCACCTCAATCTACTCTCTCGCGATGTCCCCCCAGGATACCAGGCTCATTCCCAATTTTATTTGCTGTCGACACTCCACTCATGTTAGTTAGCTTGTTACGCCAACGGGTGGGGAAGTCGACTAAGCAGCCATAACGGGCCGGACGCCCTGTGGAGGCTGCTCGTGGGTGAGATGGAGGTAGGAGTGGGGAAATTAGCAGGCAGTACCTTACCTAGTGTTCCTAACCAGTGCCGTAACGGGGGTATGAAGCGCCTGTGGCAAGTGTCTAACTTTCGCTTGTCAATAATGACAATAAACTTAAACATTTTGCGCCTCAGACCCAGTTGCGCCCGTGGCGGCCGCCTTCTTCGCCACGCCCTCGTTACGGCCCTGTTCCTAACCAACCAACCACGTCGGTACTAACCAGCATTCGCATCTCGGCTACTTGCATCCTATTAACATTGTGGCACTTCCTCACTGTCCAAAACGCTGATCCATGTAGCATAGCTATGATCCATGTACCACTGCCCTGTATAACTTGACTTTCAACTTGATCCAGTATCGAACCCGGAACCACTGCAGTTGGATTTCTCGCAAGGAGGCGAATCATCGAAAAGAAAAAAAAAACATGCAATGTAAAGAACACACGCATGCGCTGTGTGAATAATCCCAAAATTATAAAATTGGACTATTCTTGCACTACGCGCACACAAGACTTTGCTTGGTTACCTAACATCGGTTTCGTCACTGTTTGAGGTAAGTTCTAAATGTCAAGAGTGAGAAGGGCCTAAGGGCATCCCTCTTTCACCCCGCTTCAGTCAGGATCGATCCTGCTTTTAAAGATTTAAAAGTCAAACACGCTGTCAATGAACCGCCGCTCCGCAACGGTTAGTAGAAAAAGAATTAAAGTTGACGTCACGATAGTAGAAAAAAAAGAGAAGAACGAATCGAATCGCACGTGCAGATTTGAATGAAAGAATGCTCGCACGAGACCTCACGTGGGCTGCAAGACAGATTCGAACCGCAGGGCCATTCCAACAATACGCACACAAAAGAAATAAAGCATATCGTTAAGTCAGTACATCGATAAAAGAAAGCAGTGGAAAGGGAAATCTAAACAAACGGAAGTAGAAAGGGGAGAGAGAGAGACAGAACAAAAAATCAAAACTCCTGCAGCGGTAATTAGGTGACTGACGTGATTAATTGATGCGACTAATTTAATTTCAGATAACAATTTAACGGCAACGATGAAGGACGCGACAGGAAGGGGTTGAAGGATGAGAGAACTGTGGAAGGCTGGTAAAGAGGAAGAGGAGGGGGACTAGACCAACTCACGGGCGCACGTGCGTGTAGCAACGTGTTGTGAGGTTGGAGGCTGACAGCCTTCATATTCCCACACACACGCAAGATTGATTTCCCAATGATGACCACATTTCTCACTCTTTCGTCTGCCGTCCCCGACTCGCCCTGTCCTGTCCCCCTAACCTCTCAACAGCGGTGCACCTTCACTCCTCTTGAAAATCAATCATTAATCATCATCACAATCATGCTAATCAAAACATGATATTGCTTTACAATGGATGGAGCGAACTGCAGTCGCTAGTTGCTTTGCCCCCATTCCCCCTCACCACCGACCTAAACCCCTAACCAACCCTAAGAATAAGACATCGTACACACAAAAAAAGGTGCATCTGATGTTGTTCTTCGTTCCTTGACCTACGAACCAATGGCACCTATTATGCTAATGAAGGGGGGGATGAGAGGGTGCACGTCGGTATACAGAAAAAAAAATCATTCTATTCATGACGTCAACAGACACGAAAGAGTTAAAAGCGAGGGTGGAGGTTGAGACCGGTAGGAGAGGGTTGACACCTCCACTGAAGCAGGCATGGCAAAACAGCGGTACTCCGGGGGCCCACATTGGTAACATATGCGTTGTCATATGGGGGCGGCTGTGTTGCGTTGGACACACCAGTTCTCAACTGATCACTGAAGTTACGCAACCCCCAGCTAGAACTGGCATGGGCGAAGACCGCTTGGGAACACTGGGTACTGAAGTGCTAATACCCAAAATTCGTCATAACAGCGTAGTGTCTATGCAGACTCTGCATTAACACTACGCAGTGGGCGGAGCTCTAATAACCATTGTAGTTGATGGGCCCTAAAACACCAACAGAACGAAAAAAAATGCGTTATGAGAGCCAGACCGTGCCCATGGCGCTCCCTTGCAACTGCGTCCGGGGGCTAATGTCCCCCCTTCTCGGGTACCCCGAGTTCCACATCGGTAACATATGCGTTGTCATAGGGGTGCGGTGAATTGCGTTGGACACACCAGTTCTCGTCCGATCACTGCTGTTAAGCAACGCAACCCCAGCTAGTACTAACATGGGTGGCCGCTTGGGAAAACTGGGTACTGCTAATACCCAAAAATCGCCGCATTAGTGTAGTGTCTGTGCAGTCTCTGCATAAGAACTACACTGTGGACGGGGCTCTAACTGACCTTGTAGTAGAAGGGTCCTAAAACACCAACAAACAATATGCGTTGTCATGAGGGCCAGAGACACTGCCCATGGCGGACTCTTGCAACTGCGGGCGGCAACAACTGTCCCCCTCTCGTTGAGCCTATGAATGGCAAGGCTGCAAATGTATACTACATGGTATAGATTGTGTGGGCCGCAGCTCTAGACTTCAGGGGCTGCAGGACATCATTTTGACACCGCCGGGACTAAAGGCGTTTAGGCAAATCTGACAATCTGATAAGCAATGCAAATGGATATCTGTGGATGATGACGTATTATGTGAAGGCGGAGACTCAGTGGATGTCGACTGGTGCACGCGCAAAAGAGAACAGAGGGAACCGGGTGGGGGTTCAACCAATCGAGAGGTGCGAAGGGGGAGCCTTTCCCACCACCCCCTTCTCCAATCAACTCCTACAGAAACTTCTCCTCCACCTATTAAATAAATTTTATAAATTCCACAGATTTAAGTCTCGTCATGCACAGGATTTTTTTAAAAAAAAAATGGCTACAAATTTTTACGAAGTAGAATACATTTTTAAAACCATCAAAAAAAAAAGAAAAAAGGAAAAAAATGAGCCAATCAGGAGAAAGGGAGGCGTGATTAGAATTTCAACCGATCATTACCCTTCTCCTTCTTTTCTCTTCCACCTGCGCGCGTGCACCTATTCTTTTTCCTCCTTTTTTCGTTCTCCTTCCCGTCATCCCATCGTTCTTTTTTTTGAAATTACAATTTTTGAATTCATATAAAATTAAGAACCGGTTTTAAATTTAACAAAATGAAAAGCTTTTTAAATATATATAATGTTCAGGTAACATTTTTGGAGCAAGGTAAAAATGCTCTTAATCATGGAGATGATGAAGGTAGGATTGGATGAGGGGAGGGGTAGGGGATGAAATGCCTGTCTGAGCCACCGCCATCGTCGCCGTCGATGACCCTGAGCTAACGAATGACCCCCCTCTCCTCATCCCCTAAGGTTACATTCGCCCCGATGATGACGACGACGACGACGGGAACCTTCCAAATGCTAAATTCCCAGGTGAGAGCCGACCGCCACGCCGGCCTCCCGTTGCACCCTTCCCAATTCAACTCCTCTGCACCCACCCCATACTCAACCGCAATCTCATCGCTGTTTTTTTTTCTTGTAACTATATCAAAAGCACAAGTAGCTGACAGGTTGAACGAAGAGCCGCCGAGCAGAGGGAGGAGAAGGGGAAGGGGGGGAGGTTAGAGGGTAAGGCAAAGGACCAGGGGGAGTGAGGTGTAGATATTCAACATGTTTAGCCCCAAGCATTTGGGTAAACAACATCTATTGTTAGCGTAGATGCTGTCGTCAATATCTCATTGGCTGTCAGCCTTGAAGAGAGTCTAGGTAGAGGGGGGGTGTGTGGGGGCTGAAGTGGTATGTGTGTGTGTGCAGGAGGGGGTTAAGATAAAGAATTAAGTAAGGTAAGGGGAAGGAGGTGGAGAAAAACACTGTCAGAGGGATCTAATGATTACCCATCAAAAACGGCAGCGAGAGAGACGGAGGAAGGAAGGGAGCGGAGCATCCGAGTTGAACGCCACCTCCACTTCACCCCACCGCAAGTAGTAAGGGATAGCTTAGGAGAGCGCTAACGAAGCGCAATCTCTGTAACTGCTACCTCACTCAAAAGAACAATTATCACCACCACCCCCCCACCACGTGTTACCATATCACGTGCTACCGAACGTTCTATTAACAACGTCACTATTCTAATCAGAACGTTCCAAGATCTCTCTAACTCCGCCCCCTTCGCATTCCTGTCTATCAACCATGCACGTGTCTACTGACAATGTCTTAAGGCCCCCACACACGATCAGTTTGGTGTGTCAGTTCGGTGTGCGCACATCGATGTGTTCAGTTTGGTGTGAAGGAATGAATTGCCCACACACGATCAGTTTGGTGCGTCACTTACTTATGTTCCGTTTCGTGAAACGTCATGTGACGTCATTGATTGTCCGCATCAACCAGTAATTCTACCGTTACCATGGTGCAACTTTTTAAAGATGACGTTTATCCATGTTTGGGCATGCGCAGAACAAAAAAAGTGAATAACTGATGTGAGCAACCCCACACACGCTCACTTCGGACTGACGTCAGTCCGAACTGGCACACCGATGTGATAAAATTTCTTCACACCGTCAGTTAAAACTTTTGGTGTGAGCAAAAACTTTTTTTTGCACACACACACACACACACACCAAACTGATTGTATGTGGCGGCCTTTAGGGCGACGGGTCTTAAACAGCTACACAACACGTTCGCGAACATGAAAGATTTTTTTTAGTCGAGACGTCACGAACACACGAACAAGTATTCGAAAACGTTTCTCTCCTCTGACGTTGTAGGATTCATAGAATTCTGAATGGATTTGACATCATATGTTTCAATGCTCACGATGTTTCAAAATGTTCACGAACGTTTGGAAACGCTCTCAATATTTTTTTTCGTGAATACCCCGGATGTAGTGCAATTCGAATATCAGTGGTAATGGCGGCGATGGAATCAGAAGAAGACAAAAAAAAACGGATGGACGCACGTGAACAATTCTCACACGAGTTCAACCCGCATGCGCTATACACATGTCACGTGCCTCTCACTCGCGCAACCAATTATCTGTCAACGATTGGTTTATTACTTTAATCTGCTCCGCCCTGTTCGTCTATCCAGTATTTAATTGGATGTTAGTTTTAATGATTGACAGCATTTTTTGTAAAACAAAACAAAGTTCTACGAGTGATTTCTCCTCCCTCCCCCACTGAGTTTAAACCCGCCCCCCCCCCGTTCTCTCCACCCACTTTTCAAATTCGAACGAGTTGACGGAACGTGCTTCTGTTCTGAAAAACCCAGCTACTTGTTGACACGCGCGCGTGCGCATACACATAATAAGGGTCGTTCAGAAACAGCAGAAACTGGCAGTAGTGACTTTTTTTAACGTTAAAAACAAGTTCATTCACCTATAAACTTGGGTCGCCCTCTCATCTTTCACCTTTCGAGAATGACGTCGCTGCACCAAACACCACGACTTTTCTTTCGTTCCTTTACCCTTTAATATATCAGACAATGTGATACAAGTAGAGAAAAAGGAGAGCAGGAGCACATGGCAGATCCAAGGTCAGTTCATCTCAGCATACAATTCCGTGGAGCTCCTCCTCCTCACCCTCTACATCCTACCTGTCTTTTTCTATCCCCCTTAACCTATCTCTCCCTTTTAAAGCCTCTACATTATTCAAATCCATTCACTTAATCATTGGGAATAATAAAAAAATAAATAAATTTTATGAAAAGAGTCGTATCTCACACTCTACCTGAAATTGCTGTCAAGACGGCATTCTGCAATTGTACGGCCGAAATTCTATCTTGTTGTAAATGACCACTGGTACCATTTCCACTACCACTTGCACTTCCTCCTCCTCCTGTTGCTGCTCCTCCAATGTCGGTGGTACCATTGTTGCTACCACTGCTATGATGTGACACTGTCATTTTGACGTCACCGTTGTCTGTGTTACCGACAGTTTGATTTTCGTTCAATTGAACAGCTGCCGATGAGTCATCGGCAGGTAACAACGATTGCCAGAGATGTCCACTATTACCACTACTACTGCTATTACTACCACCACCACAACCAGCACCACCTTCTCGAAGTTGTCGCTGCTGCTGTTGTTGTTGTTGTCTTTGCTGTAATTGTATGGACGACGTCTGAGAAACGGGTGAAGGGACAGTGGTCGACGTTAGGCGCAAATTTCCATTACTATTACAATTATTATTATTATTATTATTGCTAGTGGTAGCCCCGCCGCTACTCTCACAACTGTCACCACACGTGTCAATAATCGTTAAACAGTCTGTACCATTCATGGTCAGTTCTGCAGCCACTAGAAATGAGGAAATATCGCAAAATGACCGAACACGGAATGAGCGCGACGACGAGCACCTGTTCGAAAAAACTGAAACGGGACAGTAAAAAAAATAAATAAACACACCTTGACCGATCGGCTGCTGAGAATCACGGTTATTACTACTACGATTCAGAGGACCGACGATGATAACCACTGTAACAAAGTAGAGGTCAAGCAGTCGTCCCACAAGTGGACGTCGTTCAACACTTCACAGCGTCCAGTCGTCGTCGTCACAGCTACTGTTGACACTGTGGTGGTTGTTGCCGTCACCACTGCCGACAAGAAAACCGACGTCTTCGTCGCACACCAAATCGGAACCGTTTCGTAACCATCGACCACCATGATCCACTCAATCCCCTTATCGGCCTACACTCAAAGATCGAGGGGGTGGGGTCATGACCGGAAGTTCCAAATGTCGTCGTCTTCGTCACATGCCGTCCCCTCCGTCCTTTTAAAGTGAAAGAGGGAGAGAGAGAGAGAGAGAAAGGACGTACTTCACAAAATTTGGACGTTGATGTTTCCACAATTAGCCAACGGACGATTACCGTTGTCGCTGACCGGCTATCAAAAGGATTAGCATGAAGCAGAAAACGCGATGATATTGATGCGATGATGACCAGTAGCTGGATGAGCCAGTGGAAGGAAGAGATGCACCTTCGCCAAAGGCAAAATACTCGTAATCGTTCACTACCAAATAATCAAACAAAATGTAGACCTGCCTACACGTCAGTTCCGTCCGTCTTCTGACATTATTGACCAACAGATGATGTCGATTCTCGATGAACGACTGATTGACTGACCATACCGGTGAGTATTACGATAAACGGTTGACGACCAACAGGAGTAGTTCAGAAAAAGCGTGAGAAACGGAGAAAACAGGATTTCAAATCTTGAAGAAATACAAAAAAAAAGACAACACCTAGGTTACACTTGAGGGGGAAAAAAATCATAACAATATCCCCCCCTTGGAAAAAAAGGCAGGAGCAACCGAGAACCCGTAACGGCGAGATGCAAACACCATCCGGTAACTAACCGAGCGAATAATCAACTGAGTAGCAACGGTGACGCGGTGAGCAGGACGACGACCGAATTGAACGCCGGGAGAAAAATGTCTACCAACACGGTGCAATCGAACCGAAGCGCACGCGCAACAGTTCCAAATGGACTCGGCTCGGTCCATTTCAACGCATGGGGAGGACAAGGGTAACAGGAAAGAGCTGAAGCTTGATAACACAGTCGGTAGACTCTCCCCCAAGCAGACAGGGAAAAGGGGGATCGTAGCTCTGAGGGTGCACGATGGAAAATGAAGAGGACGAACGTCTCAGAAGGGTTTCAGAAATGAACCGCATCATCGCATATCTTCCCCCCCCTCCCCAACAGCAGTCCATTCGCATCTGCAGAAGTGCACATCTGAGAAGCCAGTCAAGTGAATTTCGACATATGACAACGACAGCAGGTGTAGGGGTGGGGGAGGGGGAGGGGTAGCACAAAGGAGTAGGACAGGTAGTGAAAGCAGAGAGAGAGAGAAAGAGAGTTGGGATTGCCGCCTAACAGCACAGGGTCGAAGGTTATCCTCCACACCAAACATTCATCCTGTCAACATTAAAAGCAAAAAGAGCCAGCGGGAACAGGTGACAGCAACAGCAGTCAGGTGAGGTGGGGTCATTCTTAATGTACGATACTCATTACTGAACAAGAGTTAAAAGTCAATTGTGAAGGAAAGCAGGGGGGGGGGGTGTGGAAGGAAAGACATCATATGCAGTGTGTGAAGAATTAGAGCTGCGCTGCAGCACTGACATCAGTACAAAGTCCGACCACTATACACTTCCGCCTTCAGCCTGATAACGAACCGAATTCAACTCCCAGTCCTGAGCACAGCTGCTTGGCACCCTAAAGGCAGTGTCAGCGTTAGAAATGGTCACTGGTTTTCGTTGGTGCTTTAGGGCCCTTCATGGGCATGTGATTTATACTCAAAGCTGACCTTGATTGGTACTCTACAGGAGCATGCCCCCCAACCACTGAACTCTCCCTAGTTCGATTTTCTCTCGACAAGGGCAGAGCAATCGCTGCCGGTGGCGTAGCAATCGGGTCTGCCGGTTATAGCCCGTCCACCCAACACACTACCATATCCTTACGGACAACCTGCTTCCACATCTGCTTTGATCTCCCCCTGCCCCGGGTGCTTCCAACCACTTGCATTCCTGTAATGGACCTAACGACCTCCTCCACTCTTCGCTTTGTTTTAGGGCCCTTCAGCTACAAGGTCATAAGAGCCCCTCGTCCACTGTATAGTTCTAATGCAGAGTCTGCACTGTTAGGGCGATTTGGGTAGTAGGAGTACCCAAGTGATCCCCAGCGGCCACCCATACAAGCCGTACGAGCCGGGGGTTTTTCGTTGCTGAACTTCAGCGATCAGACGAGACCTGACGTGTCCAACGCAATATACTCGCTCCTGGTCACTCAGAGTGCGTACCAAGAAGAACAGCATGTCGTGTGGTTCTTGAAGCGCGCACGCGCGCTCGATATTGCCCCAAAATGGAAGTTTGAAGACAGTGACAAGCCGAATTTAACTCCCAGCAATGCGCAGAACCTTTTGACACCCTGAAGGCAGTGTCAGCATTAGGAATGGTCACTGGTCTCTCAGAGAGTGTACCAAGAAGAGAGGCTTGTGCAGTTCTCGTAGATAAAATGGAAGTTTAAAGACAGGAAGTGCAAGGTTAGACCAGTGGCGTCCACCCGCACCATCGCACAACATAGCAACAAAACGGAAATCAATTTCATCACAAGCGATATGACGTCATAAAATCGGACAACGCTCACGTGACATGGCGGGGGGGGGAGGAAGAAGCCGCACGAGGTATTCGCACGTGCCCCGCCCCCATTTCCCCGCCAACACGTGTTTCACTTTCACATGGCCACATAATAGAACAACGTCACGAGATAGCTGCACGAGCTCATTTCCCGCCAATGAATGGCAACAGATGGGAGGGTCCACAAACAACACCAACAATAGCTCCAAACTGCTTTCTCATGTTAATAACCAACCCACCCTCTTCCTCATCCTCCCACCTTTTGTCGTCGAGTCGTTCATTTGACCAATGACGAAGCTAGTAGTCTACTACAAGGTGATAAAAGAGAAATGAGCGATTGTCCATCCAGGCGACACCCCTCCCCTCACGTCCACACCCACGCACATACTGCACGCACCTCCTCCTCCTCCTCCATCTTCTCACCATGACGACAGCAAAACTCCGATATTAAATAAAAAAAATTGGATGTGTTTAATAATAAAAATGACGATGGAAAAATTTGGGTGCGGTGAGCACGTTTTCCATATCACAAATTCGCCTGTCAAAAACTAGGGTCCTGACTTAATGAATCAACCCAATCATTTTGATAGATGACTGTTCTGCCAGGGTTCTCTGACGACATCCAATGCAAACTTCTGGAACCGTCCGACTACCCACCCACCTTGCCTGCCTGTTTCTCAGCCGGCAAACAAGAGACCTGTGATAGACGCGTCGTCCTATCCAATTATAAAACATGCAAATCGAGTTCAGTGGCGCGTTGGCTTCTTCTAATTAAACTCCCAGTTGCCGGAATCAATGGAGGGCGGTTCCTGTTCCCCCTCCAACTTCATACCGGATGAACCAACATTTTTTAAGAAATTAAACGACTTAAAAATATCCCACACGACACAAGAATTTCCCTTCCCCACACACACAGAGACACAATCCTGGAGAATAGGGCGAGGGTAGGGGTGAAAAACAACCCTGTATGTGACAAGACCAGAAGCCACTTCAAGCCCTGTTAGCATAAAAAAAAAAAAAACAAAGGAATAATGTTGAACAAGAGCTTCCGTAAAATTTTTTTTTGAAGGCATGTCAACATGACTGACATTGTTAGACCGATTTTTAATTAAACCGTTTAATGAATCCCAAGGAACACAATTTTTTGGAGATGACGATGATCAGGAGGAGGAGAAGGAGGACTAGGACGGAAGAAGTAGAGAGAGACCTGACGGAAAATAAGCAACAGCCCGCTTCCGCCCCACGCCCTTTATGCCGAATTTCATTTCACCCAATTATGTAACAGGGTTACAGGCATCAAACGATTTTTAATACGTTATTTATTACCTAAAACGACCCACCTGGGTGGCGCAGTGGGTAGCACGCTCGGTATCTGCGTCAGTGGTTCTAGATTCGATACTGGACCGAGGTGGGTTGGCTTCTTTCGAGAGAGAGAGAGAGAGAGAAAAAGAGGGAGAGAGGCCCCGACCGAGTGTGCGTCCCTTCGGATGAGAAGTAAAACCGAGGTCCCGCGTGGTGTACGATAGCATTCGCTCGTCAAAGAACCCTCTCTACTGCGCAACAGGTAGGTGAGGCAAAATTCCCAGGTGTAGGAGCTCGCCCCCACTCCCTCCTAGCATCTGGTGGAGGTGGCATTCCCCAACGAACGGTACGATAAATAAGCATAGGGGGTTGCAGCTTTCGTCGACAACTGGCTGCGGAAAAAAAAAACACCGTCCAATAGATCACCCTTGTGTTCATTCCGAGGGAAAAGATAGGTTCCGTCACGCGCGGATCCAGGGTGGGGGTTTTGGGGTTGCAACCCCCCCCCATGCACATATAAACTTATATTCGCATAATATGTGAGCTTTAGCTCAACCCTCCCTCCTCTATTAGCTCAACCCCCCCCTGACGAAAATTCTGGATCCACCACTGAGTACTGTACCCTGCCATAGGCGGGAAGAGTTAGGAATTGCTCTTTTGATTTATTCATTACATATAAAACACGCCCTTATTTCATTGCATTTCTGCCAAAATGTTACCCACGTGCAACTGCGGTGGTGGCAACACAGCTCTTCCGCCTCTTGCACATAACGACGCCAAAGTGAAGACGGATGAATATTTAAACATTCAGCACCCAGGTGGCCCTTCAAAGGTCAGCCCTTGAAAGAACAACAGGCTCTTGTGGAACATGACGCTTATTCGAATTATGAATACCATTGTCGATTTGCCCAACGACCCGCCTCGGTAGCGCAGGAGGTTGAGTGAGTGTTCTGTTACACTGCGTCAGTGTTTCAAGGTTCGATACTGGATCGCGGTGGTTTGGTTTCTTTACCGGGCGCGAAATCCCTAGTGCACCTTCCACCGGAGGAGTGTAGGTTGTTGTTTGTTTGTTGGTGTTTTGGGGGGCCTTCAACTACAAGGTCATTAGAGCCCCGTCCACTGTGTAGTTCTGATGCAGAAACCGCACAGACACTACACTAATGCGACGATTTTTTTGGATACTAGCAGTACCCAGTTTTCCCAAGCAGCCACCCATGTCAGTACTAGCTGGAGTTGCGTTGCTTAACTTCAGTGATCAGACGAGAACTGGTGTGTCCAACGCAATTTGCCGCTCCCGAGGAGTGTAGGGTACCCGCGTGGTGTACAATGTCCTTTGTACGAAAAAAAACCCTCTCTACTCTGCAACGGGTATCAAAGCAACTCCTAACCTTTCTCCTGCCTGTGGTAGGGTCGAGTACCCATCTTGTCCTTCTCAATGGACACAAGGCTGATCTATTGGACGGTGTTCTTCTGCAGCCGGTTGCGAGGAGAGTACGAGGCCCCCTTACACCAGGAAATGTTGACGATTTCCTCTTAGAAAGGGTTCTTATCCATGCAGCGTGGTGACAACGTCCATACGTACCCTCACGACGCAATACCCCCAACCCGGCTTTACTTCCTTTCAGGAGGGCTGGAGAAAGCCCCTTTCGCTCTCGACAGGCAAAGAAAAAATCATAGTCATCCACTTTGGACAGGATTGAACCTGCAATCATGGATACAAGAGGAAGAAAGATGTCCGTAAATCATGGACAACCCCTTAACGTCATCCTGCAGTGATGTCAATTTATCACTTGGGGAAATAACGCATTACGGATGTCTGCAGCATTGGAGAGGTAAAATCATTAAAGGTCTAAATTTGGAAGGAAAGGCGGGGGCGAGAGGGGGATGAGGAAGAGGAAAGTGGAGAAAGCGATGACCGCATCGGGATTTGATACGATGACACTAAGGATCGAATCAATTTCTTTAATGCCAGTGTCTCTCTTTCTCTCAACTAAAGTCGTACATCTTTTATGGCAAATTCTAAGAGATAATCAAAAGTCCATCAGACATGAAATCCGTGAAAGGGGGTAATAAACACCCTCTTCGTTTTGCTGACCATTAGGGGATGGTCACTAAAACTGTACACAAAAGACGACAAAAATTACATTCTGTCGCCTTTTAGGCTAACAAATAAAGGAAATCCATTATCGCTGGACAAATCATCGCAGCATCTTCAACCAAGTGGACACGAGAACTGACCAGGTAAAGAGGCTATCAAGCATTAGACAGACTTTTAGACCGATCCCCACTCCCCCTTTCTCCTTAACTCCCTTGACACACACACCTGCTTACGCAATAAGAGAAATACACAACAACAATAATGACCACACGTTCAGAGACAGCAGTATCGTGCGTACTTACTGTCTGCGGTTTGACCGCAGTCCGACTACTATGCGCTGACCAGGTCACTTCCTTACTGCATTCTGTCTGCTATTTCACCTTGATAGGATTCCATCCCTGCAGGTGGCATTTAATTTCTCACCTGAGTAATTTCAACTCCCTCTCCCCCTCTCTCTCTCTACTACCATCCTCCTCCCTCCCCTGTTGCGTTTCGTTCACCGCTTGACCATAGCCTCCTGGATAGGGATAGCACCATAGCCTCTCGCCCATGGCAGGTTGGGTACCCATTTTATCCTTCTAAATGGACACAAGGGTGATCTATTAGACGGTGTTTTTCCTCAGCCGGCTGCCAACCAAAGCTGCAACTCCTATGCCTATTTATCGACGCCACAGGGCGAGCTCCGACACCTGGGAATTTTGCCTCATCTACCCGTTGCATAGTAGAGAGGGTTCTTTTACCTGCAAATGCCATCGTACACCACGCCTGGACAGCGGCCAAATTATTCTCATTACAGTCTTACGGTAAAGTAACGGCAACTCTCACACCTCTTTCCTCAAGTCGACGTTCCACAAAGTGCTCACTAGACAAGTACGAAGCCTTCTTTTAAATTCCTTGGTGTACGAGTTCTCCCCCCCTTTCCCGCCGCCACCGTACCGGACATTCGGAGAAAACACGAGTCACTGACCTATGAAAAAGGGGGGGGGGACTCTCTTTAAACAATTTAACGTCGCGACGTTAAATTATTTAACTAATATAGAACCACAATAAATCGAGGCGGTCATCCGGGTGCTCAAATGAAAGAAGCAGTGCACACACCCACACAGGAACCAGTCAGAATCGAACCTGCAATCCTGCACTGGAAAATCAGATTTGAATTGGGATTTAATGGCTATAAGGCTCAACATTACATTGAGGATTAACCGTTTTAAAAAGTTAGGAACACCCGCCTTGGCGCAGCAGGAGATAACGTACTCGATTACTGCATTAGTGATTCTAGGTTCGATCCTGGATCGAGATAATTTGGCTTCTTTACCGGAGAGAGAACGGGGCCCCAAGGGTGCCTTCCATCGAATGGGAAGTAAAACCGAAGTCCCTTGTGGTGTACGATGGTAGTTGCAGGTAAAACAACCCTCTTTGGCATGCAACGGATAGATGAGGCGAGATTCCCAGGTGAAGGAGCTCAGTGGAGTGCCCCAACCTACAGGAGACCGACGATAAACAAAGAAAGGGATTGCAGCTTTGGTCGGGAGCCGGCCACGTCAAAATATCGTTCAACAGATCGCCCGTGTGTCCATTCAGAGGGACAACGATGGATACCCGATCCTGCCATAGGCGAGAAAAGGGTTAGTAGTTGCTGTTTTTTATATCTTCGATTAACGTTAGGACATCCCGCCTCGCAGGAGCAGTGGGTAGCGTGATCGGCACCTGCGTCAGTAATTCTGGGTCCGATCAGTGGTGTCGGGTGTGAGAGAGATGTCCCGAGGGCGCTTTCTTTCGGACGCGAAGTAAAACCGAGGTCCGGTGTGGTGTACGATGGCATTTACACGTCAAAGAACCCTCTCCACTATGCAACGGGTAGATGAGGCCAAATATCCAGATGTAGGAACACCATGGAGTGCCCTAACCAACAGTAGACCGACGATAAATAAGAATAGGGATTGCAGCTTTGGTCGGCAGCCGGCTGCAGAAAAAAAAAACACCGTCCAAGAGATCACCCTTGTGCCCAATGAGAGGGACAAGTTGGGTAGCCGACCCTACCATAGGCGGGAAAATGGTTAGGAGATGCTTTATTAACGTTAGGGCTTTCTATTGGAATCCATCAGAATGGTTACTAATTTCAATTTCCGTTAAGTTCGCCACCTGGTGTTGATAACAACAACAATGATGCCTTATCCGTCTCCCTTTCCCCAAAGACACATTAAAGTATTATACCACATACACAGACACACCTGGTGCGCACTAGCGTTGGAATAATAAATTTCCCGGAAATGACGGAAAGAGAAAAAAAAATCCCCCCGAAGTAATTTCCAAAATGGCCCGTAAAACCAAGAAAAATTCGAGGGCTGAGGTAAAACGGAAAATGTCAAATCGTGTCTTTCACACGCTGCTCGTCGACGTGTACTCGAGTGTGTGTGCGTTTTATCAAAATATTTTATATCCTTTAAAATATTCAACATTAAAAAAAATATGGCTCGCCATGTTTCTCCGGATGGAACCACGTTTCCCGACATTTAAATTCGACTATAAAAATGCCACCCACGTCATTCCCCCACCCCCCAAAAGGGGAAAGTAAGGGGAAGAAGGGGAGACTTCAAAACAAGAATTGAGTGTCAGGGTGATGTGTGCCAGAGTGAAGTGCAGCAACAGCAGCCATTAAAATTTAAATATTCTATACACCATTACGACGCTCCTGCTTCCGTTCTCTTTCCATCCTCCATTAATTCTCCACCTCGCCCCTCTTTCTCCCAACCGCAAGGTGGCGGTAGCCGCATAGCCATACCAATTACTACTGACTAACGCAGTACTGGACTAACGAACACCTCATCATCAATCCAGTTGCACTTTAGCCACCGGCGAAAGCAGAGGAGAAAGAGAAGCGAGAGTTCGAACCTCGTCAAGGTTCCACAGACCAGAGGTTGTCAACTGGGGCTCCGTTGCAGGATTTTCAGGGCTCCGCGGCCACAAAGCTGTGCGAATCCCTGGGGCACCACAAACGCCAGGCTATCGTTGTCCAGCAATGGACAAGTAGTTAAAAACTGAAAGAGTTTCTGTAATTAGGATTAGTTCAATATTGCTTGAATCAAAACACGGCCTCCGGTTGCCAGGTAAGGGCTCCGCGACTCTAAACGGGTTGAAAACCACCAGTGCCGTACCGAGGGCGTGGCGAAGAAGGCGGCCGCCACGGGCGCAACTGGGTTTGGGGCCCAAAACTTTCAAGTTTTTTGTCATAATTGGGTTACGGGGGAGGCGCAAGTTAGACACTTGCCACAGGCGCTTCATACCCCCGTTACGGCATTGAAAACCACTGCCATAGACCCATCGCGCGCACAAACGCAGATTTGGTTGGATATGTATATCAGCGTCGGCTTTCCCATTAAACAACTCCTAACCCATTTCCTAAATATGGGCGGGTCGGGTACCCATCTTGTCCCTCTGAATGGACACAAAAGTGATCCATTGATTTTTCCGCCGCCGGCTGACGACCAAAGCTGCAATCCCTATGCTTACTTATCGTCGGTCTACTGATGGTTTTGCCTCACCTACCCGTTGTTTAGCCCGGGCAAATGCCATCGTGCACCACACGGGACCTCGGTTTTACTTTCCATTCAAAGGGAGGCGCACTCGGGGCTTCTGTCTCTCTCGCCCGAAAGAAGTTAATCCACCTCGATCCAGTATTGAACCTGGAACTACAGCCGCAGTAAATCGAGCACGCTACCGAGCGCCACCGAGGAACGTCTCAGCGTTGGCTTTCCCACTGTGAAAGGCAACTTGCCGACACCAGAGGGAGGGTGGGGCTGTACTCCAACACGTGAGGCATTTTATTCCGTGTAAGAAGCAAAAGAGGTGGGAGGGGGGGGCTCTTTCCGTGCAGCGTGGTGGCCAAGTGTGCAACTCTTCAGTCAGATACGGAAGGTGGCACACTAAGAGCTTTCATAATGACCTCTTGCCAGGAGAGAAGCAGGGATCAAACTTAGGTTAGAGGACCGAGTCAAGGTCGCCACCGAGGTGCCCCATGCTTTTAAACTGATGATATAATCCTTCGACTGGTTTTTCGAAGTGTTTCAGAGCGGCGAATTGCATTGGACACACCAGTTCTCGTCTGATCACTGAAGTTAAGCAGCGCAACCCCAGCTAGTACTGACATGGGTGGCCGCATGGGAAAAATGGGTACCGCTAATACTCAATAATCGTCGCATTAGGGTAGTGTCTGTGCAGTCTTTGCATCAGAACTATGCTGTTGACGGGGCTCTAATGACCTTTGTAGTTGAAGGGGCTCTAATGACCTTTGTAGTTGAAGGGCCCTAAAACACCAACAACAATCGAAGTGTTTTTTGTACTCTGATGATCGGAGGTTCGAGTCCGGTTCAAAGGAGGGCGGGAGAATTTCTCCAGTTACCACTGCAGCACGAAAAAAAGAACCCCTTTACAATACGGAAAAGAATATAACTAGTAGTAAATAGTGTATAAGCTGGTGCAGCATAAAATGGTGGCACGCACGCGCCCTCTATGTCGCGAGAATGGGCGAGGATACGCCTAATAAGGCCACACAGCTATCCGTAACCACCGCCCTCTAGTAACGACCAGTCGTATAAGTTTTATAAACTCATTTTACGAGCTGTACATACAACACTCATGATCTTATCCAATTTCGTGAAGCTGGATGATGGAGAGAGAGAGAGGAGAGGAAAGTGTCCAAGGGTGATCATAATTGGCAGTCAAAGGGTTTGAACGTAAGAAGAGATGGGGAAGGGGTCAGTCGCAATGGTCATAAAAAAAAGAAATCTCCGTATCTGCCTCAACTTCAATTCCTCTCCTATCTAAGCAGATTAAATTTATTTTTCAAAGTAAATTTGGCGTCCGTCCTTAAAACCAACAAATTTCTTACATCCTGTCTACCCCGTCCCACACCACCACCTCTACCCCTTTCCTTCTTACATCTCCATCCCTCAGCCGCTGCCATAAAGAGAGGATAGAGTTTAAGACACAGTATCTTCCCGTCGATCCCATTTAACTAGGACATTAAGAAATAATAATAGCATCGACACACACAAAGGATGTCATTATAGTACCAACCGCTAGTGACGTCAGAGGTCATCATCAGCCACGTCCGAAATGAGAATAAGAAGAGAAGCTATCATACTAAGGATATCATCTCATGTGATGACAACAACAACAACTGCATGAAATAGGAGGAAACAGAATCGAAAACACCTAACCAACCCTTTCGCCATCTCTACCCCTTTCCTGTTTCAAATCTCATCGCCCCCCTGTCAAATTTTTTGTATCCAGATTCCTTGTATAATAATCTCATTCTCCTTCCCACAACCATTTACTTATTGCCAATTTCGTGATGTGGCAGCCCATTTCAAGATATAATAATACCAAACTATTTCCGAAATGAATTTTTTTACAATAAAAAAAAAGACCCCCCCCCCAAAAAAAAAAATAAAGTGACCCAAATAGAAGAGGCGAAATGAAAATGGGGGGTTGGAGAGGTGGAGTGCGGGAGAGGGGGGGCGGAAGAAGACGGCCAAATAATTATTTGGTCGTGAGGAGAGAGAGAGAGAGAACAAGAAGCCTTCCTCTGTCTGTTTTTTCGTGCCCGACAACGTGACGTTAGAAGACTACCTCGCGTACCCCTGCTGCACCCTGGTCCCGAAAACAAAAAATACAGAAGGACAAGAAAAAAGGAAAAGGAAATTAGATTTTACACGTACACTATATCCGGTATTGACGTCATAAGTACCACTGCATAGTGCAGCATCGTTGATATGACTCCATTCCCATTTGGGAAGGACGGCCGAACACGGTAAACGAAGAGACCGAATTCGGATACCAGGATCGAGCCTGAAACTGCGACCTGCGAACTTTCAGTCTTGAGCAAGTTACCATTCGAGGAACCAATGATCACCTCTTCCTGTGCCCCACATCATCATTTCTAACCCAATTTCCCAGTCTGTGCCTCGATGAATTTGGAAACACACGGGTGACTTATTAAAAGCTGGTTGTCGACGTCACGCTGCCACTCATAATCAATTTAATGTCAGTCAATGTTCTTCTTTGGGACACCAACTGGGGGAAAGGTTGTGGGTCCTACCCTCGATCTACAGGTATATTTCACTCTTCGTGTGGAAAGGGTTCTTTTACTGTGTAAGCGGTGACATAGGATACACCTCACATCGTCCATTCCGGACGGAGAAAGGCACATGACGCTTCCGATGAAAGGCAGCCACGTGCCTCAGCCAGGGGGGAGGGGGCGGCTGTATTGCGTTGGCCACACCAGTTTTCGTCTGATCACTGAAGTGAAGCAGCGCGACCTCAGCCAGTACTGGCATGGGTGGCCGCTTGGGAACACTGGGGAGCGGCGAGTTGCGTTGGACACACCAGTTCTCGTCTGATCACTGAAGTTAAGCAACGCAAGCCCAGGTAGTACTGACATGGGTGGTCGCTCGGGAAAGCTGGGTACTGCTAATACCCAATAATCGTCGCATTAGTGTAGTGTATGTGCAGTATATGCATTAGAACTATACAGTGGACGGGTCTCTAATGACCTTGTAGTTGACGGGACCTTAAACTCCAACAAACAAACAAACAATGGGAACACTGGGTACGGCTTATGCCCAAAATTCGTCATAACAACGTAATGCCTGTGCAGATTATGCATTAGAACACTACGTAGTGGACGGGGCTCTAATGACTATCCTAGCTGAAGGGCCCTAAAACACCAAGGTGGCCGCTTTGGAACACTGAGTACTGCTCATACCCGAAAATCATAACAGCGTAATGTCTGTGCAAATTATGCGTTAGAACTACGCCGTGGACGGGGCTCTAATGACCGATGGAGTTGAAGTACCCAGAAAAAAAAAACCACACAAAACAGAAATCAATTTGGGGAACGAACCGGCAACCTGGGACTGGGGATCGAAACTGACGGACGAGCCAAACATGCCATCTTAGCAGAGCCGTACCGGAGGTATGAAGCGTCTGTGGCAAGTGTCTAACTTTCGCTTGCCCGTAACCCAATAATGACAAAAAACTTAACCATTTTGCGCCCTAAAGCCAGTTGTGACCGTGGCGGCCGCCTTATTCGACACGCCCTAGTTACGGCCCTGCATCTTAGTATTTCTTCGGAAACGGGTTGGGGACTAACCCAAGCACACCCTTAAGAGGCTGCTTGCGGGAGATGAGGAGGGAGGTACAGAGAATGTAGGAGAGGGGATGCTTGCAACACCCAACGTTCTTTACCAACCACCCATGTTAGTATTAACGTGGACTTGCGCTGTTTAACTTCAGTGATCTCACGAGAACTGGTGTGCCCAACGCAACTTGGGTAGAAATGGTAAGCTCACCCCCTCTTCTTCCTCCACATTCTGGATTACTGGATTAGTTTTTTCGTGGGTTGGGGAGTAAGCCAGGCAGCCATAACAGGACGAACCCTTAGGAGGCTGCCCGCGGGAGATGAGGAGGAGGTAGGTGAAAGGACGAAGGAGAGGGTTAATTTGCAGCACCCAACGTTCTTTACCAACCACCCAAGTTGGTATTGACGTGGGCTTGCGCTGCTTAACTTCAGTTGTTGTTTGTTGGTGTGTAAGGTCCCGTCAACTACAAGGTCATTAGAGACCCGTCCACTGCATAGTTCTTATGCATATACTGCACAGACACTACACTAATGCGACGATTATTGGATATTAGCAGTACCCAGCTTTCCCGAGCAACCACCCATGTCAGTACTAACTGGGCTTGCGTTGCTTAACTTCAGTGATCAGACGAGAACTGGTGTGTCCAACGCAACTTGGCTGCACCTCTGAATGGCGAAGGGAGGGGGGATACAGTGAGCAGAAGGTGGACAATGCATATCGCAACATGGAGCTCTTCTCAACATGCATAACAACAACCGCGCGCGCGCATACAAGAGCGAGCGTGAGAGGGAGAGGGATCGATACTGGGTAACAGATATCATCATTTTTTTTTCAAATATTCATTATATTTGAAAACATCAGTAGTAGGAGCAACAACAGAATTTACACAAATGAGCAAGAAAATATATAAAAATATCTAATCAACAATTGTCTTCATTTGTAAAGATTTTTTTTCTTCCGCTGCCATGAAAATATGCCAATAAAAGCCACATTATCTACATAAAACCCAGTTTATATTGATTTTTCTTCTTCTTCTTCTTTCATTTATAATAAATTACCCGCAGGGAGATTCGATGCGGCAACCCTCTCTCCCCTCTACAACTTTAAAAAAAAATGGCTGGCGAGGAGGGAGGACAAGCTCAAACAAGCAGTGCTTTTTCGATCGGTGAACGCGCAAACAAAGACGAACAAACATACACAAATGCACACATAGAAGTAAACCAACCGGGCACCAGAGGGCGACGGACTGGAGTTAAAATTTGCCCAATAACCCACCTTCAAATTTATAAATTTTAATGACTATTTTTGATTGTGTACTTTATCCCTCCTCCTTTATCTAATTGACTACTGCACCTCATCATTTCCGTTTCCTATAAAAAAAAATGAACGCCCTGAGACTACTGAGTAAACTACTTAGTAAAACGTGTATCTCTCTTTTGCTCTCTGTCTGTCTCTCCCTCGGTCCCATCTAGCGGGCGGCGAATTGCGTTGGACACACCAGTTCTCGTCCGATCACTCAAGTTAAGCAACGCAACCCTAGTTAGTACTGACATGGGTGGCCGCTTGGGAACACCGGGTACTGCTAATACCCAAAAAAAATCGTCGTATTAGTGTAGTGTCTGTGCAGTCTCTGCATAAGAACTACACTGGGAACGGGGCTCTAATGACCTTGTAGTTGAAGGGCCCTAAAACAACAACATCGGTCCCATCTAACTCGTCCTATGTCTATCGCCACCTCTCTCTTCTAGCTCTGTTTCTCTCCCGGTCTCTCTCTCTCTCCTATCTCTATCCCTCCCGCCCTCTCGGTCTCTCTCTCTTTCGCTTTCCTTTTCAAAACGCAAACTAAATCTCTCAATGTCTCTCCATCTATCGTACCCTATCTCTCTCTCCTTCTCTCCATCTATATCCTCTCTCTCTCTCTCTCTCCTTATCTCTATGTCTCTCCATCCGTCTCTCGCGTTATCCCTCCTTCTTGGTCTCTCTCTCCATCTATCTCTCCCCCTTTCTATCTGTCCACTTCTCTCTCTCTCTCTCTCTCTCTCTCTCTTTATCTCTCCCCCCTCTCAAAATTTACCTCACTAAATGTCTCCCTATCTGTCTCTCCATCTCTCTCTCTCCCTTTCCCCCATGTCTCCCTCTCAAAATACATACTAAATACGGCATGTATTCAGCAATGCGCACAAAATTTATAGTAGGCCTACATGACGGCATAACTGCAGGATCGATTCCAAGGCGTGGGAAATGAACAAGAACTTTCATAGTTGAGAAGCTTCGGCGTCTGGAGAGGAGACTATTTTACTTTTTGGGGGTCTAGGGCGCATGATAATCTTCGTCCGATACTGCGTCTACACAGTAAAGCACCTTCTAACCCTTTAACCGCCTATGGCAGGGCTGGGTACCCATCTTGTCCCTCTGAATGGACACAAGGGTTTATATATTGGACAGGGTTTTTCCGCAGCTTATTTATCGTCCGTCTATTGTTCGTTGGGGTACTCCACCGACGCCAGGTGGGAGGGCGAGTTCCTGCACCTGGGAAATGCATAGTAGAGAAGGTTCTATTACGTTCAAATGCCACCGTACACGTCGGTTTTACTTCTTATCCGAAGGAAGGCGCACTCGGGCATGCTCCAATTCGTACCCACTTCCGGGTTGTTCGGGAGTAAAAAGACGTGATGTTGGACCATGGAATGCACATATGTGGTCATCACTACATCTGTACTCTGTAAACATGTATGTAGTTTTGGAATTTTCCTAATGGCATGCTACCCATATTCTCCTGTAACCGATAGGGGCATCACGATCGCTGCCATACACTTCCTATGCGAATTGAATGACGAGACTTATTTTTTAAATAAAATCTCATAAATTAATACTCTGAACTTGATATTTACATTAATTTTTTATTGTTTAGTATAATTTATTAGATCATTGTCTCGCCCATGAAATTTTAATATACTCGAACCACTCTCATCATCATCATCATACCCTTATCCCGCCTGTGGCGGGGGGGTCGGATCTACGAGTTCCATCCCTCCACTCTCGCCTATCTCCCACCAGGTCCCCGTCCACCGCACATACTACCATATCCTTACAGACAACCTGCTCCCACGTGTGCTTTACTTCACAACGGGTAGGTGTAGCAAAACTCCCAGGTGTAGGAGCTCGCCTCCTGGCATGGGTGGCTTGTTGTTTGTTGGTGTTTTAGGGCCCTTCAACTACAAGGTCATTAGAGCCCCGTCCACTGTGTAGTTCTGATGCAGGGACTGCACAGACACTACACTAATGCGACGATTTTGGATACTAGCGGTACCCAGTTTTCCCAAGCGGCCACCCATGTCAGTACTAACTGGGGTTGCGTTGCTTAACTTCAGTGATCAGACGAGAACTGGTGTGTCCAACGCAACTCGCCGCTCCCGGCATGGGTGGCATTCCCATCCGAACAGCATAGGGGTTGTAGCTTAGAGTCGATAGCCAGCTGCGGAAAAAACACCACCATCCAATATTTGGTCACCCTTGGGTCCATTCAGAGGGGGCAAGATGAGTACCCGACCCTGCCATAGGCGGGACAACGGTTACAAGTTGCTCTGTTGTGGTGATGCCTAAACGTCGCGTCGTTGTCTCCATGGTAACTACGAATTCGCTGAGAAGCACATGCTGCAGCACGTGAAATAATGAGATACACGCACTAGTCTTATACAGGGATAAATAAAAGTAGTTGGGGGCCTCTCCGTACGCGTCGCCAGGAATAAAAATTATTAATACTAGTGACAGGGTGTGCTACATCTAGTGAAAACGTCAAAAAACAACTCATCATGAATGATATTAAAAGATGAGAGAAAATAAAATAAAAAAAATAGTCGCCTAAGCATCCTTTTGACGAAATCAAGTCACTTGAACGACGCCATGTTATTGATCTTCACACCTTTTAAAATGCTAATCATGTCCCATCAACATTCAGGTTTTTCATCCAAAACCCACCCCTGCCTATCTCCTCTTTTTTTTTCCTATTATAACCTATAAAACATCAATTCACCCTAACCCTTTATACACCCTTCTTTAGCCACCATTCATCTCTCCACACTCAATCTTCTCCCCCCCTCCCCTACCCCACCCTGCTCCAAAATAACAAGCCAAACATCTAATTTGCATATCTGCCCTTGTCATCCAAAAAAATCAATAATGTGTGGGGAGAGGGGGCACACACACATACAGAGAGTGAGAGGGGGGAAGCGAGGGGAGAGAGAAGGCGAGAGGGAGGGGAGAGAGACAGAGAGAGAGAGGGGGGAAGAGAGGGGAGAGACGGAAAGACCTTGAAATGGAGTTGGTATCGAAGAGAAGGAGGGGGAGAGGGTAAGGGTAGGATGTGAAATGATGGATGAAATTAAAAACTAACTGGACAATAACGAGGAAAGAGAGGGGGGAGGTGACCATCCAAAGGAAAGGTGGACAAAATGGCTGATGATCGGTATCATTATGATAACAGCAAACATTTTTAATTATAATGTCCCTTAGGCATGTGCATCTCCTCTCTCTCTCTCTCTCCTCTTTTCAATCAGCCCCTCTCCCCCTCGTTACAGGAAAATAATGTGGAGCTGGAGAGGGATCAACTGGACCTCAGGTGGGTGGCTGTTTTCAAGAGAGGAGGTAAGGGGTAGAAACTAACGGATATGTGCTTGCGGCGGGACGGGACGGCAGACGCACTGGTTGAAAATGGGCAATGAAGTCATCAATTAATCAGGGCTTTTTGAGGGACATCAGTAGAGGGCAAATCATTAAATATGAGGAGAATGTTGATACAAGGCAGCCCTATAACCCATAAAGTACGGAATGGAAAAACTCAAGTTCCGAAAATTACATACTTTATGAATTGCTCTCATCAGATGACCAGGAAAAGTACAGACAAGTTGCGGATGGGAGGTGCGAGGGATGTTACTGCTGCGCGGTACATGCTATTAGTCCCCAGGTTGGGACAGCAGGCATATTGAGAGGGATGGGGGCCCTCTCTAACTCTCTCTCTCTCGCCGGAATAAAACCTGCCAACATTGGCACACGCTTCCACTCCGCTACTTTTTCTTTAGACGGTAGGAACGGGTAAAAAAAGGTGTCAGGTGTGCACGAGCTGGGTACCTATCCCCCTCCCTGATGTGGGTAGGTAGTCAGAAACAAGGATCGAACCCCGTCCTGCGAATTTGTTTGTTTGTTGGTTGGTTGGTGTTTTAGGGCCCTTCAACTACAAGGCCATTAGAGCCCCGTCCACAGCATAGTTCTTATGCAGAGACTGCACAGACACTACACCAACAACTTCAACTCCTAACCCTTTTCCCGCCTATGGCAGGGTCGGGTACCCATTTGTCCCTCTGAATGGACACAGGGCGAGATATTGGTCATAGTTTTTTTCTGCAGCCATGCTACCGACGCTAGGGGGCGAGCTCCTACACCTGGAAATTTTGCCTCATCTACCCGTTGCGTAGTAGTGAGGTTTCTTTTTCCCATACACCCACACGGGACCTCGGTTTTACTTCTCATCCGAAAGAAGGCACACTCGCGGCTTCTCTCCGACCCACCACGGTCGAGTATGGAACCTAGACGCACTACTGGCGCAGTTGCCGAGCATGCTAACCACTACGCCACCGCGGCGGGTCCGCACAGACACTACACCAATGTGACGATTGTTGGGTAGCAGCAGTACCCACTTTTCTCAAGCGGCCATCCATGTCAGTACTAACTGAGTTTGCGTTGCTTAACTTCAGTGATCAGACGAGAAATGGGGTGTCCAACGCAACTCGCCGCTCCCCCGTCCTGCGGTACCATCGTCAAGTTGTGCTACTGACATTGTTTTTTCTGAGAAATGACGGTGAGGGGTGGAAATGTGAATTAAGCTAAAATTTAGGATCAGAATAAAAGCTGCCCCTACCCCTTGCCCCCTTCTGGCGACATTGGAAGGGTACAAATAGGGGCCAAAGAGAGATGATAAAAGAAAGGTTATAGTTACATATCACGACTAAACCAATTTATCATTATTTTTGTCCCCAAAATAGTAGAAATATGAATTCTTTTATTAATATGATTTTTATGCTGTCCCACATCAGAATGGGCCTGTTTTCCTTCCTCCCCCCATCTTATTTCCCCTCTGCCCTACTCAAAAGATAGATTTCTTATTACATCTTCGACATTAAGAAATGGTTTTCGATATAAGAAGAAGATGAAGACTGAAATCTTTATGTCAATGGGAGAAAAACAACAAACAAACAAAAGGCTCGAGTCAGATCTCATTAGATAAGATTAGGTCCTTTTTTTACCTATAATAAATCACCTTCAATGTAATAACCGAAAGGGCATCGTCTTTTTCTTCCACGCCCGTTGCTTGGGTTCCAATCCTAACCCTCCTTCTTCCCCCTCATTCCTCATCTACAGATGTCAGATAACACATGATTATTCACTTCAGAACTTGCACTCTGTAACCACTTCCCGAAATATCATTAAATCTGTCAAAATACCAACAACAAAAAATTCGATGATGACCAAGTGGTGATGATGGTGGGGAATGGGGTGGCGGATATGGCACGAGATGGACACTAGACCCAGGGTACAGAAAAGCGGACAAACAATTCACCTTATTGATAAATGATCATTTATTATAGGGGGGAGACGAGTCAGAAACACACACACACACGCACAACCAAAAAAAAAAAAAAAAGAGCAGCCTTGGTGGATGTCCCATAATAATCAACAATTCACAAAGCCAAATGACCACTGTCATCACTGACCAACAACTATCCCACTCCACACCTAACCTTAACGGTCATTTTTAATACCAAAACACGACGTCACGTAGTAAATCTTTAACCGATAATATCAGTTACTCTGGACGATCGATCAGTCGTCATTCGTGGTCATCATCGACATGATTCAATTCCTGGAACAAAGTTGGACTCCTTGGTTAGATGTCTATGAACCCTGTCTATCACGGAAAAGAACAAAATCCCGGATCATTTCCAGGTGTTGGAGAAGCGTCTCTCATTCCTCGGGGTTGTGTGTGTGTGTCACTTTTCTTTTATTAGCCCCTCCCATTCTGCACCTCTCCGCCACAAAGGACAATTTCGTAGAAATTGCACTGCACCATGCCTGTTCCGTGAAGAAAAGGAAGTTGGGTCATTTAATGGACAGGGGTAGGTAACATGCTCCACTACTGCGCCAGTGATTCCAGGTTCGCTACTGAATGGAGGTGGGTTGGCTTCTTTCGGGCGAGAGAGAGAGAGCGGTGCCCTCAGAGCGCCTTGGTGAGCGGCGAGTTGCGTTGGACACACCAGTTCTCGTCTGATCACTGAAGTTAAGCAACGCAAGCCCAGTTAGTAGTGACATGGGTGGTCGCTCGGGAAAGCTGGGTACTGCTAATACCCAATAATCGTCGCATTGGTGTAGTGTCTGTGCAGTATATGCATTAGAACTACACAGTGGACGGGTCTCTAATGACCTCGTAGTTGACGGGACCTTAAACTCCAACAAACAAACAACAATGCACCTGAAAGATCCCTTACTAAATGTGACCTATAGTTTGGCGAAATTCCCAGGGGTACGGGCTCGCCTCTCTTTAACGGCCCCGACGATATTTATGAATAGGGGCTGCAGTATTAGGTTGATAGTCGACTGCGTAAAAACACCATCCAACACATCGCCCATGTGCCCCAAAGGCACAAAAATGGGTACCCGATCCTGCCAGAAGGCGGTAAAAAAAAGGGGGTTATCAGTAATTTGTGAAATATTTCAAATACAGGACGCAATGGAATAATTTCGGCAGTGATTCCCTCAGACGTATGGGACAGAAAGTGAGCGTGAGATATATTTTTCCAAATTCTCGATTAAGAAAAGATAAAGAAAGCCAATGCCTCTGTGCGGGGATCGAACCTGTGAACACTGAAGAAAACTAGCAAACACGTGTCAGTGAGCGGCCGAACGATGACGCAATGTCAGAGCGGATGTTACAAGGCTAACGTATAAGTCGTTGACGTCACGACATCATTTTTATCTGCATCTAGCACAATACGACCTCCGCGGGAATTTCAGACAGAAGAAGAGAAAACGGAAAAGGAGAGAGATGCTGTTGGGGAAGAGGGGGTAGGGGAATTAGGGATAAGATGGGTAGGAAGGGCAGGGGGGGGAGGTTACATATAAGATTAATACATATATAATATATCACCCATCAAAAACTTGCTATCTCCCCTATCCCGCCATTTTTTTTTTACAAAATTTACGTACTATTACTACCTCGATTTACAACGGTCTACTTCCGTTCTACGATAGCCCCATATCTTCTAAAAAAAAAATTATACTCAAACCCTTTCTTTCCATATCCTTTAATAAACTAGAAACCCTCATTTTTATTTAATGCGGATTCCGATATAAAGTCCCCCCTTTCCCGAAATGTGGAGAGAAAATTGGCGGCACTGCAAGGCGAGGGAGAGAGAGATGCCCGAATAAAGCATACTGTGTGTAAGGGGAAGAGAAGTGAAAATTCCACAAATAACAAATTCCTTAACCACTCCTCATTTCCTTACCTCTACCTTACCATTACCACGCAGTACTTACTACCCTTCCACAAAAAAAGGAGAGAGAGGGGATAAAGGGGGATTCTGCGGCTTACAAATAAATAACCCCTATCTTGCAGTACTATGTATACTAGAGGGTTCTTTGAGGTGCAACTGCCATCGACAACCACACGTCACCTCGGTTTGACTTCTCATCCGAAGGAAGGCCAACTCGGAGCCTCGCCCCGGTAGTAGCTTATTCCGTTGGACACACCAGTTCTCGTCTGATCACTGAAGTGCAGTTGGTGCAGTTCATGCTGTTGGTGTTTTAGGGACCTTCAACTACAAAGGTCATTAGAGCCCCGTCCACAGCATAGTTCTAATGCAGAGACTGCACAGACACTACACTAAATGCGACGATTTTTGGGTATTAGCGGTACCCAGTTTTCCCAAGCAGCCACCCATGTCAGTACTAGCTGGGGTTGCGCTGCTTAACTTCAGTGATCAGACGAGAACTGGTGTGTCCAACGCAATTTGCCACTCCCAACTTTCGTTGGAGCACACCACCACGCTCCTACACCAACGATAAATGAGCATAGTGGTTGCAGCTTTCGTCCACAGCCGGCTGCGGAAAATCTCCGTCCAATAGATCACCCTCGTGTCCATTCACAGAGACAAGATGGGTAGCCGTCCCTGCCATAGGCGGGAAAAGGGTTAGGAGTTGCTCAAAAGGGTTAGCTCAACCCCAGTTAGTACTGATTTGGGTGGCTGCTTGAGAAAATTGGGTACTGTACTGCTAATAGTACCCAAAAATCGTCGCAGTGGTGTAGTGTCTGTGCAGTCTCTGCATTAGAACTAAGCAGCGGACGGGGCTCTAATGACCTTGTAGTTGAAAGGCCCTAAAATACCAACAAACCAAACCAATCTCTCTCGCCCCATAACAAGCCAACCAAACCTCGTTCCAGAATCGAACCTAGAACCGCAGTTATCGAGCACGCTACCCACAGCGTCACAGAGGGCGGCATTATTTTAAAGGAAGTAGAACAGTTTATTGGGGGTAAAAAAAAAAGGAATGCATCAGGGATGAGTGCAAAAAAAAAATGGAGGCAAAGAAGAATAGAATATATTATAGAACGTAGGGAGACGTTCGAAAAAATGTTGGCACACTATTCTTTCCTCTCCCTCATTCCACCATGTTACTGGAACAGAACTAGGAATGAGTGTAAAAAACAGACGAAGACAGAAGAAAGGAAGGAAGACGGCGAGGGGGGAATGCAAAACGGAAGCCTCCTCCTCATGTCCGCCTCGCTCCACATTGTTCCACCACAAATTTTTCAGCAATGGAATGTGAACGGAATACACGTACGAAGGTTGCGCGCAAACCCCCCCCCCACGCACACACAAACGCGTGATTCAAAATTAGGGTAAAGAAAGGTGGATGGGTGTCGAAGGGGAAGGGTGTCTTTGTTCACCTCAATGTTATTTCAACCGCCTGATTTTAAACAAAACACGGAGGGGTGGGGGGGGCAGAAGCATCCGCACCCATCGTGATCTAATAACGCAACCATATGGTGCAGTACCACAATGCAGAGATCAGCTTACTACATTCTCCTTTGCATGCCCACCTCCTGTCGCCATTACCTCTACCCCCTACAGACCCCACCACCATTCCAGTCTCCATTAAATTCTACCCCTCCCACCTTTGAGCCCTCCAAAAATGGGTGAGCCCGTTTTCTCCGCAGTTCAGTTGGCATACGATTGTCCTGGATTAGTATTTAACGTTCTTTAATTGTAGAGATCACTGGTCGCAGGTTCGATCCTCGTTTTATGTTATGTTGCGCACTAATGGGTTGGGGAGTAAGCCAAGCAGCCATAACAGGCTGCTCGCGGGAAACGAGCAGGTAGGTGAAGAGGATGTAGGAAAGTGGAAATTTACAGCACCCAACGTTCTTTACCAACCACCCATGTTGGTACTAACGTGGGCTTGCGCTGCTTAACTTCAGTGATCTAACGAGAACTGGCGTGTCCAACGCAACTTGGCTGCACAATTAAAATGATACGACAACGGGTGTGGGAGTCGGCCAAGCAGCCATAACGGACAGTACCCTATGGAGGCTGCATACCAGTGAGGGGGAAGTAGGAGTGGAGAAATTAGCAGTACCCAGGGTTCCCAATCAAACACCCATGTCGGTACTACCTTGGGTTGCGTTGCTTAACTTCAGTGATCTGACGAGAACTGGTGTGACCAACGCAATTCAGCCGCAATTTGCTGCCGAAAGAGAGAGAGAGAGGGGGGGAGGGAGAGATGGAGTGAGGGCGAGAGAGGGAGGGTTGTAGCCTTCATGATCGCAGGTCCCATCAAGGTTTTGTTCCAGAGATTTGGAGAGACAGAGAGAGAGAGAGAGAGAGATGGAAAGAGAGGAGAAGAGTGACAGACGGAAACCCGAATTCTGCCCTCTTCCCGGATGGAAAATATAGTCATGGTCCTGCACCGTGTTTGTTTGTTTCGGGTGGTGTTCAACTCCAACGGTCCTTAAGAGGTCCGTCCACTGCATACTGTAGTTCTAATGCAAAGTCTGCACAGACACTACACTAATGCGACGATTTTTTATATATTAGCGGTACCCAGTTTTCCCAAGCGGCCACCCATGTCAGTACTAGCTGGAATTGCGTTGCTTAACTTCAGTGATCAGACGAGAACTGGTGTGTCCAACGCAATTCCCAGGTGTACAATGATGGCACTCCTCCAGCCGCGCGTCGCGAGGTAAATTAACATCAGTTGTAGGAGGACCGACGTTAAATAGCCAAACATTGGTGGACATGAGGACGTTGTCCATTCCAAGATGAATGAAAAGCCGAAAAACTGCAACACCTCCTCTAACGTCCAGTAGGCGATTAAAGCCTTTCTCAGAATTCTGAGACATTTAAGTCCTTTACCTTTTGCTCCCCTGCTTTGTATCATCCTAGGACAATGGTTCCACTTCCTCCTCCCTCCTATATATCCCTCTTCTTCCCTGTCAATCAGGCTCCACATCCCACAAACCACTCTAAGAGCAACTTCTCAACACTCTCATTCTTCCCCCCTCTCCCGCCCGTCCCTTTCACTTTTTTTTCTTCTTCTTCATAAAGAGATGCACGCCTACGACGCTGCTACAAAAAGATAACTCACATACGTAACATTTCAAGAGTCACGTGTCGTCATATTTCAAATTTTTGGTTCGCAATAACAATAATTTATGAACGTTCAAACATGAGTTGAACGCGGAGGACATTCAACATATATCAAAAATTGTAACTCAGAAAAATTATCCACCCACCTCGACCCCTTCTCCTTCTGCTCCACCTACAGTACCTCGGACCCCCTCGAACCCCTCATGCACACCAATTCAAACAACCAAGAAATAAGGAAAAGTGGATAAAAAGGAACCGTTCTGTCCCCAACAGGTAAGAGGAGGAGGAGGAGAAAAAGTCAACGATTGATGGCCACCCCACCTTGTATGACAGGAAATGACGAAAGAAGAGAATAAATTATGACGTGGGTGTCAAACCTTGTGCCGACCTGGGAAGCACCTCAAACTATAAGGGCCTGTCGCAGTCTTCTTTGAGCTCAAAGTACAGAGACTCACTTCAGCAACTACTAGCTTTTTTTTCCGCCTATGGAAAGGTCAGGGTACCCATTTTTGTCACCTTCGGATACCTAACAGATCAGTTGGATGACATTATGTAACGCGGCCGGCTGCCAACCAAAGCTGTAACACGCCTACTGTTGGTTGCGGCACTCCACCGAGGTTCTTTGACGTGCAAATGACGTCGCACACACCACACTGGGGGGAAGACACAGTTTGACTTCCCATCCGAGACGGAAGGTGCATTTGGAGCCTCCCTCCGTTCGCCCTCCCCCTCCCTCTCTCCCTCGTCCTCGTCCAGTGGCGTCACTAGAGGGGTTGTTTGTTTGTTGGTGTTTAAGGTCCCGTCAACTACAAGGTCATTAGAGACCCGTCCACTGCGTAGTTCTAATGCATATGCTGCACAGACACTACACCAATGCGACGATTATTGGGTATTAGCAGTACCCAGCTTTCCCGAGCGACCACCCATGTCAGTACTAACTGGGCTTGCGTTGCTTAACTTCAGTGATCAGACGAGAACTGATGTGTCCAACGCAACTCGCCGATCCCCACTAGAGGGGGGTGCGGGCCGCACCAGGTGACATCACTCGCACCATGACAAATGGGGTGACACCAAAGCAGAAGAAGCGGCTTTTTTCGGAAGAGAGGGGGGGGGTGACACCATGACGTCACCGCACAGGGTGACGCCAACCCTAGCAACGCCACTGGCCACTAGCAACGCAACTTAACCGAACTAAGAAATATAATAAAAAGATACAACTTTGTTAAAATCGTTAACTTAAAGTGTTAGTGACTTAGCTGCCCTGCCCGCCTTCTCATTTCTCAAATTTATCGACGCCCAACCTAAAAAAAAAAGGGGGGGGGGGGGGGGTTAAACGCAAAAAAAAGAGGGCTGGGTAACAGTAGAAGGGTTAATAACTAAACAGGTTCAAGACTAACTGCTTGCGAGAGACGAAAAAAAAAATCTCCATAAGACATCATTAATCATATATTCAACGTCTTGACGACGAACACGTTCCTAATGATGACATGATTAGTGAGATCTTTGAGACGAAGGAGACAATGTCTTAAGAAAAAGATGGGCATCTTATTGGAATTTTGTTATTTTCAGTCGTTTCCTTCAGCCAAAATTTTTTTTCTTAGTAGGAGAGGGGAAGTCACTGCCCCCCATGCCTCCCACGAAATTTGAATCATCATCAACTTACATGAAATCGTGATATTATAGCCATTATAGCAGCGCCTCTTGCGGCATATTGCGAAACAGCTCGCTTCATCCCCATGACAGACTCCTCCGTCCATCATCCTCTGCCGCCTGACTTGTCGCCTATGGCAGGGTCGGTCAAAAGCAATGGGGAGATAGACTCGGATGTGACCCATAGAATCAATAAGGGGGGATGGTTCAAGTGAAGTCCTGTGTGATAACAAGATCCCAATCAAGTTGAAAAGGAAGTTTTACAGGGCAGTGGTTAGGCCCGCTATGGATCAGAGTGTTGGGGGGGCAGGGAGGAAGAGCCACGTCAATAGAATGCGAGTAGTCCTGGAGCAAATGCCGCAGTACGTGAGTGGGGTGTCGAGAGCTAATAGAATTAGGAATGAGGATATTAAGAGGTAGCTTGGGGGTGGTGGACATCGCGGGGAAAAATGAGAAAGAGCAGGTTGAGATGGTATGGACACGTGGAGAGACCAGACGTGGGAGCAGGTTGTCCGTAAGGATATGGTAGTGTGTGTGTGTGTGGGCGGGGACCTGGTAGGAGATAGACGGGAGTGAAGGGCTAGAATCCAGAGACCCGACCCTGCCACAGGCGGGATAAGGGTATGACGATAATACTACGTCACGGGTTCCCGGTTTCATTCTGGATCGAGGTGGGTTGGCTTCTTTCGGGCAACAGAGGTAGAGGTAGGTAGAGGGAGAGAAAGAGGGAGGGGAAGAGGGGGGGGGAGAGAGGACCCGAATGTGCCTTCCGTCGGATGGGGGTAAAGCCAGTGCCCTACCCTGGTATCGTATCATTTGCACGTAAAAGAACCCTCTCTACTATGCAACGGGTAGCAACTGCAAGTCGCCGCGGTTCACATTTCATCCCACCGTCCTAGTTTTTGGGACTCGTGGTGCACAGGTTCGATCCTGTCGGTTTGTTTTTCGAAGGAGAAGGCGGAAATGAGATGATCCAGAGAGGAAGTCCATGTCAATGCCCGACTGCACTTACCAAAAATAATAAACAGGCGCTAATAATCAAAACAATCAAAATATCTGATCGAAATTAAAAGGCGTTGTGGACACAAGATGACGTCATTTCACACCGAATTGCACGCAGCGCCAAAAATGCAATCACATGTCAATGGCAATGTGACAATTCATCAGCTTCTAATAATAATGGCCGAATCGAACCTCTTTCAACAATAGCACCTTAAAACAATGACCAGGGGATACGAACACCTTTAGTGGACCTCCCCCGCCCCGACGTCTGCGACAATAGAAGTATTTCTATGGCTTCAAACCATAGCTGCAGCTGACATTCTGCGCAGTGAGCGCTCCGAGCGGATAGACAACAACACATCTTCTGCCACGCAAGCAACTCCAAACCCTTTTCCCGCCTACGGCAGGGTCGGGTACCCACCTTATCTTATCCCTCGTAATGAACACGTGGGTGATCTATTGGACGGTGATTTTCGCAGCCGGTTGCTAACCAAAGCTGCAACCCCTATGCTTATTTATCACCAGTCTATTGTTCGTTGGGGGACTCCACCGACGCCAGGGGGCGAGCTCCTACACCTGGGAATTTCGCCTCAAATACCCGTTGCATATAGAGAGGGGTCTTTGACGTGTAAATGCCATCGTACACCCACACGGGACCTCGGTTTTACTTCTTATCCGAAATAAGGGGCGTTCGAGGCCTCACTCTCGCCAGAAAGAAGCCAAACCCATCTCAGTGCAGCATCGAACCTAGAACCTAGAACCACTGAAGGGAGTTCCCGAGCACGCTACCTACTGCACCACCAAGGCGGGTCAGCAAAACCTCTGCGTGCCATATTATTAGCGCGCATGCGTTCCAATCAATCTCCATTACAACGACTACTTTAAGAAGAGACCAGGAAAGGGCACGCGGGCCTGGTTACCATTGACTAAAGTGCGAATATAGCAAGCAAAAATTACCAGTAGCTTCACAGTGGCAAAATGATTGAATGAACGCAGGTTCGAGTCCAGCCTCATGACCACAACTATTTCGCTCTTTCCAAGTTCGCTCCTGGATGAGTTTTGATTCAGGTACAACGAGAGGAGAGAGAGAGAGAGAACCCCCCCCCCCCCCCCCCCGAAGCGCACCACTTTTCTGTCGGGAGTGAAACAGACTGTCATAGTCGAACGACAACGGGGTGAGGGCATGTCCTCAGTTGATTGACCAAATTCAGAAAGGACGGCCATAGGACGTCAAACAAGCCAAACGAGGAACTTCCAGCGAGCCCATCATTCTGGTCTCAAGAGACAAAGAGAGGAAACCTTGAAGGAAAAAAAAAATGACCACAGTTGACGGGGTGGGGGGGGCAGAGAGGGAGAAACTGGACCAACAACGCGCACAGCTACGAAAGTTACTTCTCAAAATGAACTCATTTCGTGGACATCGACGACGTCCGACAAAGTTTGACCTTAGACCCCTTATCGCCACCATCTCTCTACACTCCCACAATGAACGCAATTTAAACGGGCAATCCTTTCCCCTCACCTCCACCTCATCATTAAGAAGTACGGACATGTACAGACAAAATATTCGTCGCCAGAAAATTGTCCACGTCCTCTTCCCTCCCCCCTTCCTCTGTCCACTCGTCCCTCTCGCCATGGTCCAACACTCACGTGTCTCAATCAAGAACAATTTTCTATATACCCCTGGAGAACATGACAGGCTTACGTAGCAAATGCTGTGTATATAAGTAAAGGCAAGCGGGGGAGTCTCTCTATTCCTGTTATTCCCCCCTCCTTCGTCCTAGAGATGGAAAGGACAGAATAGGGTCATTAACAGTCACCCTCAGTGGGCGGAAAAAGGGGAAAAAGACCACTTCTTTCTATAAACTGATTTCAACATGAAAATAATTCACCATTACTGATGGAGAGAAACAAATTTCATCATCCCTTTGTCCTTTTTCCTTCACCGTTAGTTAAGGAAACGAATAAAGGATTTGGTACAGAATAAAAGGGGTAAGTGTGTGAGAGAGATAAAAGAGAGAGAGAAAGAGAGAGAGAGAGAGAGTGAAATTTGGGAAATGTGTAGAGGCATGCTCCCATCCCCTTAATCCCAATTCTCCACCTCTTCTACTCAACATGGAATCGATTTCTTATTTATCCTCTGCGAGCTGAGTACAAACCAAACTGTCGCTCTCGTCTCTTCAATCGGTCAAAATAGATAACACGCATAAAAAGACAAAGCGACTACTAACCCCTTTCCCGCCTATGGCAGGGTCAGGTACCCATCTTGTCCCTCTGAATGAACACACGGGGTGATCTGAGCGGCGAATTGCGTTGGACACACCAGTTCTCGTCTGATCACTGAAGTTAAGCAAC
>JAAFCE010009126.1:3935010-3950389 GCA_013389805.1 Trigoniulus corallinus
TCGTGATTCCTATCCAGTTGGCGAATTGTGTATTTAACGTCGGTCTGTCAACTTTTAACGCTGTTAACCAACGACAAACAAAAAAATTGTGGGTCGGACCCCATTATCTCACTAAGCACTGACCTGTGTTCTCGCCATGTCCATCTTTTAATGACCCTTATAACTTGAAAGCTCATCATCATCTCCGTCTGTCTGCTTGTGTCTACCATTCAACTTCCTTGACGGAAGGACGTACGACTTTCAGTCCGTGTGTGAATTTGTAGATATGAGGGAAGAAAAATGACCCGGAGGATGCGGGGGAAATGGGACGCGAGGAGAAGGGAGAGAGGGAAGGGCTAGAGATGAAGGAAGGACACAAGATGTTTTTAGTTAATCGTTGCTGATGTTCATGAAGTCGTTAACTGTTTAAATAGTCATTAGTGTAAGCGGAAATGTTACTGGTCATTTGGGTGCAAACATTCTCCATTAATATTCGCGTTGCGCTCATTTTGTAAGCCCTTCCCACCCCTACCCTACTCTCTCCCTTCCCTCTCACCCCCTACTCCCACTCACCGCTATGTCCTCTTTGCGCGATGAAAAATAGCATTAATAAAATATGAAATGAATGGCTTGTTTAGGTCTCCAATCGCCGTATTTACTGAACGTCCCTTACAGCTCGATTTTCAGCCTCGGTGGTTCCAGGTTCGATACTTGATCGACGTAGGTTCACTTCTTTCGGGCGAGAAAGAGAGATGCCCCGAGGCGCCTTCCTTCGGATGAGAAGTAAAACCGAGATCCCATGTGGTCCACGATGACATTTGCACGTCAAAGAACCCTCTCCACTATGCAACGGGTAGATGTGGCAAAATTCCCAGGTGTAAGAGCTCGCCCCCCCTGACGTCGGTGGAGTGCCACAACCAACAGTAGGCCGACAATAAATAAGCATAGGGGTTGCAGCTTTGGTCGGCAACTGGCTGGGGGAAAACGCTGTCCAAAATAACAACGTTGCATACTGAGAGGGACAAGCTGCAAAGCCGACCTTGCCATAGGCTCGAAATGGGTTAGGAGTTGCTTTTGCCCGAAAGGTATTTTGTTGACCATATTTTTGGCTTCCCCGAGACCCGTTCGCCCCCCCCCCCCTCCCACCCGTACTCGTCCTCATATTGAAATATGGAATATTTCGCGGTTCACCTACTGGGAAACCGCACACTTTGGAGGAACCATTGCCTGTAGGATCGGTCCTAGTCCCTAAACCACAAACAAACAAACGGTCCTAGTCGAATGCCCTTCAGAGACTTTGATTGGCGTTTTTTTTCTTCAGGCGATGCACTGACCGCCACCTCCCGAGCATTAGCCTGAGGCCGTTTGTCACATTACTTCAGACTAAGCCTTTGGGGCTACTCGAATGATTTTTTTTGGTGGTTCTCGACAAGTTGGAATTGAACTCAGCTCGCCCCCACATCAGGCGGATGCTTTGTAAATGGCACCATTTGCTGGGGGACGCTTCAGAGGCTTTAGTCATCTGCACCTCTGATAAACAGAGACATTTTTCTGCCCTGTTCCCCCTGCCTACTTTGAATCCATAACTTGAACTCGATCCCAAGTCTGTCCCCTAGAGAAAATAGCAAACTCCAGTTTGAAATCTTCGGACTCGAACCCGCTTCCACAACTTCGCGAGTGGATGTCACTTGAATGAATGGAGACATAGAGAAATTATCTTGCAAGCACAGGCACCATTTTTTAGTCAGTGAAGCGGTGGCAGAAGGGCCTTATTGACTGCGGTGCACTCTGTTGAGGGTAGCCTGGGGGACGATTTATGGCACCGCCTGTCAACATTAACTTATTTGTCGCTTGGAGCGTGCGTGTGAAAAAGATGTCTCCTGAATTCTACTGTTGTTTTTATTTGGTTGATGTTGCATTTTGTTGTTGACATTTTTGTGTTTTTGATTATTTAACGAATTATCTTTTGAAATGGAGTTTAGTTTTTGTCTTGGGATGTTAAAGAAATATTTATTCTTCTACTTCATTTGTTTTTTATCGTGGTAATGTTCCGAACCGATGTTCTTGTAAACGACATTTTGTGCGAACATATTTTATTATTGTTGTTGTTGTCGTCGTCGTCGTCGTCGTCGCCATTGCCACGTTGATAGGTTTGGCGCACGCGCAGTAGAAATTGGTAACGGGTGGGTGGAGTGGGTAAGTAGGAGGAGGGATTCCTTCGACGGGTTAGGGGATTAGAGAACGTTGAAACATTCTAATTCTTTTTTCCAATTCGAATTTGTCCAATTCTAAATGAGATTTTAATTTGATGACGTCACAAGATCCGCCAGATGTCATTGCTGTGTTTTTCTTTTTTCCTAAAGACTTATTTGCTTTAACTCAAGCCGGCTTCAATTCATTGTAAATGATATCAGCCGACGCTAGGGGGTGCGCCCAACGCAACCCCGAAAATTTTCCTTCATTTTCCAGGAAGAAAGGATTGAGACCCGCATCGGTAGTGCCAGAAGCACTAGTGGGTATGTGCAACAAAACCCCCTTTCCTGTTGATTGGTTTGGTTTGTTGGGGTCTTAGGGCCCTTCCACTACAAGATCATTAGAGCCCCGTCCACTGCGTAGTTCAAATGTAGAGACTGCACAGACACTACACAAATGCGACGATTTTTGGATACTAGCGGCACCCAGTTTTCCCAAGCGGCCACCCGTGTCTGTACTAACTGAGGTTACGTTGATTAACTTCCGTGATTAGCTGACAGCTGGTGTGTCCAACGCAATGAACCTCTCCCTTCTTCCTGTTGAACTTCCTCTTCCTTCGAAGAACGAATTCGAACCCGCATCCATGGCGCTGAGGTAACCTACTCGTTTATCGTCTTACCAGCCTACGTAGTATCTGTGCAGACTCTGCATTAGAACTGTACGGTGGACGGGGCACTAATGACCATTGTATGTTAGTATATTACGCCAACGGGTTAGGGAGTCGGCCAAGCAGCCATAACGGGTCGGACCATGTGGAGGCTACTCGCGGGTGAGGGGGTAGGTACGAGTGGAGGATGTAGGAGAGGATAAATTAGCAGGTACCTCTACCCCTACAGGCCCCACTACCACCTTCCCAATCTCCATTAAATGTACCCCTCCCGCCTTTGAGGTCGCCTGTTTGTTGTTTTTTGTTGGTGTTTTAGGGCCCTTCAACTACAAAGGTCATTAGAGCCCCGTCCACTGCATAGTTCTTATGCAGAGACTGCACAGACACTAGAGTAATGCGACGATTTTGGGGTATTAGCAGTACCGAGTTTTCCTAAGCGGCCACCCATGTCGGTATTAGCTGGGGTTGCGCTGCTTAACTTCAGTAATCAGACGAGAACTGGTGTGTTTGAGGTCTCCTAAAATGGGTGAGCCCGTTTTCTCCGCAGTTCAGTTGGGCCCCAATTCGGCCTGGGACAACTGTTCGCCTCTCGTTACGCCTGTGAGTAACAGACCGTATGTGTATGCTACAATGGTATTGATTGTGAGGGCCGCGGGCCACCAGTTTGGCACCCCTGCCCTACAACACCAATAAAAAGAAGAAGGGGGGGGTAAGTAAATCGAAGGCGTGTGATGTTGGGAAATGGAACGTGCTGGAGGGAGCCATTTTTATTAGTCGTTCGATTTCTGTCACGTGCAGAATGATGCAGCTGTGCGCGTGAAGTGATGTCACGCGCCATCGCGGAAATGCGGGAGAGAGGAAAGTGTCGTCGTCAAAGCCGCTGCCGCCGCTTGGAGCGCTACTTTAATAATAGATATACAGGTTTGGCAGTTGAACTCTCGTTTCATTTACTTTGCATTTTATTTGTTTTTCCCTCTTTTTAGTCGAGTAAATAGATGTACGGATGTTGGACAAAAATCGATAGATACCATTACAGATTTTAAAGATGGTTGTCTTTATATAGTCATTGAAAATGGTGCGAGAGAGGGAGGTGGTGGTGGTGGCAGTCATTGTGTGGAGGAGGAGTGCAAGGGGGGTGATATTCAAAAATGTGGGAAGAAAGAGCCTGCAAACAAATGACACGAGAGTGAAAGACAACAGCCCCAGAACGGGGGTGAGGGAACGGGACATCTTTAAAAAAAAAAAAATCTGAAAATGGAGACAGCAAGCTCCTCGGCGAGGGCGAACTTTCGACTGTGATGCCCCTCTCTCTCTCTTTTAATTAGACAAATCCATTTTCAGTCGGAAATGTCTTATTTTTTTCATGGTAGCCTTTCTTTTCATCTGTTTTAATGGAAAATAATTGGTTCGAAGAAAAGTGCAGTTGCTTTTTCGTCGTCGTCGTCGTCATCTTTTTTGCCCCTCTGGGGTGGGGTTGCAACAACGTCTTTTATACGATTTCTTTTATTTTCGGCGCTCCGACTTAAGGCGTTAATAAAAAGAAAGGAAGGCTGTTGTTCCCCTTTCTCACTACTAGAGTTACCTTTTGTTTATGTTTTTTTGCACGTTCACTGCCCTAGATCTCAGTATTGAAATACATTTTGCTTCCAATCGTTCCAATATTCAATAAAATGCCTCGGCCTCCTTGATTCTTCCAGGGCCGGACGTTACTTTCCTGCCTCTCCTTCACCCTCCTTCTGCCCATGGCATCGTTTCTCAGGCTGTCCCCCTAGAGAGCGGCGAATTGCGTTGGACACACCAGTTCTCGTCTGATCACTGAAGTTAAGCAACGCAACCCCAGCTAGTACTCACATGAGTGGCCGCTTGAGAAAACTGGGTACTGCTAATACCCAAAAATCCTCGCATTAGTATAGTGTCTGTGCAGTCTCTGTATAAGAACTATGCTGTGGACGGGGCTCTAATGACCTTTGTAGTTGAAGGGCCCTTCCTAAAACACCAACAAACAACAACGCTAAACGTTAAAATGATGTAAGACCCACATTGGTGCCGCTGGAGGTAGCGTGCTGAATTACTCTGTCAGTGGTTCTAGGTTCGATACTAGGTCGAGGTGGGTTGGCTTCTTCGGGACGAGAAAGACGCCCCGTCCCGAGTGCGCTTCGGTCGGATGGAAAGCTAAGACGGTTTCCTACCGTGTGGTGTACGATGCCATTTGTAACATCAAAGAACCCTCTCTACAATGCAACAGGTATATGAGGCAAAATTCTCAGGTGTGGGAACTCGGTGGAGTGCCCTAATCAACAGTAGATCGATGATAAAGAGGCGTAAGGGAAGGGGTAGGGGTTAGTAGTTTTTTTTAACGCTAAGCGTTAAGATGAACCACTTCCATAGCGCAGGAGGTAGCATGCTCGATTACTGCGTCAGTGGTTTCAGGTTCAATACTGGTTGGTGTTGGGAGAGAGAGAGAGGCCCGGAGTACGCCTTCCGTCGGACGGGAAGTAAAGCCGTAGGCCCATGTATGAAATGTTCTAAAAGTCACAATCAATGCCGGATTTAGGATATTGAGACCTAGGCAATTTCAATTTAGAGGCCCTTTCCTTAAATTTTGAAGCCCTAGGCTTTAGCCTAATTAGCCTATTGGTAAATCCGGCACTGGTCACAATGCTTTATTGGTAATAATGGCGGTGGCATTTCATAATATAGAATCGGATGAGGTGTTCAGTGGTCACGTGCGATTGTTTTGCTAGTGACGTACGAAAGTGCGGTGCATGGGTGGGGTGTCGATTTTGTTTCGTTTGTGTTTTAGGGCCCTTCAACTACAAGGTCATTAGAACCCCATCCACTGCGTAGTTCTAATGCAGGGACTGCACAGACACTACACTAATACAACGATTATTGGGTATTAGCGGTACGAAGTTTTCCCAAGCGGCCACCCATGTCAGTACTACCTGGGATTGCGGTGCTTAACTTCAGGGATCAGACGAAAACTGATGTGTCCAACGTAATAAGCCGCTCCCTGTGGGATGTCGAGAACAAAGAGAATCAGGAATGAGTATATTAGGAGGTTGGAGGTTCCGGGAGGGGGGGGGGACATCGCGGAAAAGATTAGAGACAATAGATTGAGGTGATATTGGCATTTGAGGGAAAAAAAAGGGAGGAGGAACTGGTTAGGTCCATCGCAGGGATTCAGGTTATTGAAAGCACCCGGGGTAGAGAAAGAGCAAAGGAGACATGTCAGTAGGATGTACGATGGGATAGGGTTGCGTGTGGAGTGGATGGGAGTCTGGTAGTTGATAGGCGGGAGTGGAAGTCGAGAACCTGCAGACACATTCCCGCACCAGATGGGATAAGGGTATAATGATGATCTTCAAATTATGGAGAGGGGGCGGGAGAGGCTATGCTAGGGTTTAGTGCATTTTCTTTTTAGTTCCGTTTCCGAAATGTGATTCTTGATGTATTTAAGAGGTCTTTTTATTTAATGACTCATTACTTGAAGAAACCATTTTAATTCTGTCTCTTGTGTCTTTTTTTCTTCAATCGGTATCTCCATTGAAGTGCACTGGAGCATAATGCTCTTAGCAGTTCGAAGAGGAGGGGGACGGGGTGTGGGATACCTGCTGAATTTCGACACCCCTCTAGTTTTCCACCCCTGCCACATACGGGCCCTAGCATCTTTTTGCAATTGTCGTCTGTCATCGTCATTTTTAATGCAAGAAAAAATATCAAATTAATGATATGTGTTTTTTCAAGAACTGGAGGGCAGAAGGAAGAGGCGTGGCAGGTTTTTCTTGAGAGGGAGGCAGGGTCTGGAAAGGAGAGAACAGATATCCCTATTTGTGTGGGGTGTGGCTTTGGACAGCGTCTGATCGGTCAAGGAGGAGGAGGCAGGCAAGATTTAATAAGAGTCCATTGTATGTAGATTGCATTTTGTAGACGGAGTCCATCTACTTCCGTTTCTTGTCCCAAAATAAGACTCATAAAATAGCCCTGACTGCCGCGAATCGCATTTGTCACAAGTTTGAGGCCGGGGGTGTTACACGAGGCAAGTCGCACCCTCCTCAACAACACAATAGCTTATTAACTTGTTCGCCTGGTTTTGGCAGTCATTGTCCGCGCCGTTATAAATACGAAAGAGGGTGTTTGGATTTAGGAGAAGGAGGCAGAGAAAACGAGGTCCTTTTAGGGGGCCCCTTGCCATCCATTTGTCTGTCCCCTTTCATAGTGTCACATTGGTGAGACCCTCTTTCCGCACTAATCTCTGAATTTCTTAGAATTTTGCCCTTGCCCTGTCGACTTACACCATAAAGTTGAGATCACGTGTTGGTCCTAGTTGTAATAGTGACCGTCGTCGTATGTATTATGTGTGGACAAGGAGAGGAATCCCCCACCCTCCCGTCTCTGAGTGGGGGTCAACTTAGAATGGGAGGGGTGAAGAAGGAGAAAGGAGAGAGAGAGAGACCTTCTTATGAAATCTTTGGACTTTTTATAGAACATTGTGTTATTCCGATGAAATTCCGACTCATAAAAGTCCATGATTATTGTCCACGTTTAGAGCGTGGATTGTAAATTCCTTATGTTTATGATGCATTAAACCAGGGGGCGTCTTTTGTGTTCGTAAACAATCTTCACAGTTGTTTGAGGGGAGGACTACAATGAAGGGGATGGAGGTGGGGGTGCCACAAATGGAGGAGGAAGAGGGAACTGCGCTGCATCAATAGCACTTCCTGTCCTTCACCAAATAAGGGGATTGAAAAAAGCCTATTGACTAAAACCGGGATGAGAGGTCGGGAGATTTTCGACAGAAGCTCGCTCCTTCCCCTTCCCCCCTCCCGCTGCCCTCTTCCTTCTCCTGACCCCTTAACTGATGATGACCATCTCTCTTTCTGTAGGAGACGAGGGTACCTCTAATGATATTGTCATGGACGGACCCTCTCACTCTCATCCGCCTCGTCCTTTTTCTTCCACCCCACCCCCGACCTTACGGAGGGAAGACTGCTGCAGACATCCATTCGCTTATGACGTCATCATAAGCTACCGCAGTTTTGGTGGAGTGGTCACTTTTGGCCGATGAAATTGATGCGTCGTCTACTGTGCTAATGCCTTTTTCTCATCGGAATTGACGTCCTTAGAAATTGAACAGTAAACCTGCGCTCGAGTTTCTGCGGTGTGACGTAGCGCGCACGTGGGCGTATGCCTCATACGCACGTGACAGTAGCTCGTGAAACGATTCGAATTAGTTCAAATTGTTATTTAAAATAACCTTAGCGTGCTCGACTGTTGCGTCAGTGGACCCAGGTTCGATACTGGATCGAGGTGGGTTGACTTCTTTACCGGACGAGAGAGAGAGAGGGAGAGGTCCCGAGTGCCTCTTCCGTCGGATGGAACGGAAAGCCGGCACCCTTTTACCGTCGTCATCTCACTGAAAGATGGGTGGCTCTTTTTTTATCACCTACATGCATTATGGGAAAGAACCCCGCCTCGGTGGCGCAGTGGGTAGCACTCTTGGTAACTGCGTCGGTAGTTTTAGGTTCCATACTGGACCGAGGTGGGTTGACTTCTTTACCGGGCGAGAGAGATGCCACGAGTGCGCCTTCCTTAGGATGAGAAGTAAAACTGAGGTCCTGTGTGGTGTACGATGGCATTTGTACGTCAAAGAACCATGGCTAGATGAGGCAAAATTTTCAGGTGTAGGACCTCGCCCCCCTGGCATCGGTGGAATTCCCCAACCAACAGTAGAATGACGGTCGACAACCGGCTGTGGATAAACTTTGTCTAATATGCCGTACTTTTGTCCATAGAAAGGGACAAGATGGGTACCCGACCTTGCCATAGGCGGGAAAAGGGTTAGGAGTTGCTTTTTTAAACATAATGAGAAAGATCCGGTGGCCCACCCAGGAAGTACTGTGCTCCACTTACCGCGTCTGTGGTTGCGTGTTCTATACTGGATCGAGATGGGTTGACTTATTTTGGGCGACAGAGGGAGACTCCGGGTGTGTTTTCCTTTGGACGAGAAGTAAAACCAAGGTCCCGTGTGGTGTACGATGGCATTTGCACGTCAAAGAACCCTCTTTATTATGCAACGAGCAGATGAGGCAAAATTCCGAGGTGCAGGTGCTCGGTGGAGGGCCCCAAACTTCTAACCCTTTTCCCGCCTAGGGCAGGGTCGGATACCCGTCTTGTCCCTCTGAATGGACACAGGGCGATATATTGGTCGTTGTTTTTTCTGTAGCCGGTTGGCGGCAAAGCTGCACCCCTACGCTTATTTATCGCCGGTCTAGTGTTCGTTGGGGAATGCTACAGACGCCAGGGGGGGCGAGCTCCTACACCTGGAAATTTTGCCTCATCTATTCGTTGCGTAGTAGAGAGGGTTCTTTTACGTGCAAGTGCCATCGTACACCCACACGGGACCTCGGTTTTACTTCTCATCCGAAAGAACCCACATCGGTCCAGTATCGAACCTAGAACTACTGACGCAGTTGCCGAGCGTGCTAACCACTATGCCACCGCAGCGGGTTCCCAACCAAGAGTAGACCGAAGATAAATTAGCATAGGCTTTGTTGGTTTGGTCGGCAACCGACTGTCAAAATACCGTCCAATAGAACACCCATGTGGCCCTTTAGAGGGAGAAAGATGGGTAGTACGCAGTACCCGACCATGCTATAGGCGGGGAGAAAGGTTTAGTAGCTGCTCGTTTCTTTTTCGGCATAGAATCTGGAAGACAGGTTGCACACTTTTCGTCAATAGAGAGTTTTGTGTTGCCGTCAACCGCTTACCGTAACGCATGTTAGCAGACGAAAATGCATCTGCGCATGCGTCGCAAAAAAGTAAGCGTTTTTTTTTTTTTTTCTTTCCGGAGCTACGTGAACAGGGCTTCGTTAAAGGTTGTACGCAAACCAGATACGGGAATTTCTGGCGCATGCGCGTGCCGAATTCTTGTATAAAAAAATGGCGGCGATAGGTTAGGGGACCTTCACCAGTAGGTGCCGCCACTGTGCGTGCCTCACTATGCGTAACGCAAAACTAAAACTCTTTTTAGGTTTTCTACCGAATTGCAATTTTCCTGTATTCAATACCGTATTTTCTATTCCCGTAACGGGAACACAAAACTCCCTATTCACTGTTACGATTTGTGACCTTTGTTGGCTTATTTGTTGGTGTTTTAGGGCCCTTCAACTACAAGGTCATTAGAGCCCCGTCCACTGTGTAGTTCTGATGCAGGGACTGTACAGACACTACACTAATGCGTCGATTTTTGGATACTAGCGGTACCCAGTTTTCCCAAACGGCTACCCATGTTAGTACTAACTGGGGTTGCGTTACTTAACTTCAGTGATCAGACAAGAACTGGTGTGTCCAACTCGCCGCTCCCCTCCCCCCCTTTGTTGGCGATGGCGTGCGCTGCACTGATTGATGTCCATGTCACGGACACCTATTCAAGCTGTCAACAGAAACAATAGCTTGATGGATAAAACGGCGAGGTTAAGAAGTGAGCACAAAAAACTGTTTCTTAAAAAAATTGCCACGACATCTTAGCCTGTCGTTGCCGACTTCTCAAAACAAAGCACGCCAACCCTCTGACGTCACACGTTTACATGCCAACGCTATTTTTAAAGAAAAGCAACTCCTTACCATGGTACCCATCTTTTCCCGGTAAATGGATTCTGGATTCATCTAATCGGTGGGGAAGTTAGCCAAGCAGCCATAACAGGACGAACCCTTATCAGGCTGCTTGCGGGAGACGAGACAGTAGGTAGGGGATATAGGAGAGGGGAAATTTGCAGCACCCAACGTTCTTTACGAACCACCCATGTTGGTACTAGTGTGGGCTTGCGCTGCTTGACTTCAGTGATCTCACGAGAACTGGTGTGTCCAACTCAACAACTTGGCTGCACACTGCACATGGGCGCACACTGGGCTGCACACTGCGCATGGGCGATGTGTGGGTTGGTATTCTTCCGCAGCCGGCTGCCGACCAAAGCTGCATCCCCTATGCTTTATTGTCGTCGGCCTACTGTTGTTTGTTGTTTTTTTTTTGGTGTTTTAGGGCCCTTCAACTATAAAGGTCATTAGGGCTCCGTCCACAGCATAGCTCTTATGCAGAGACTGCACACACATTACATGAATGCGACGATGTTTGGGTATTAGCAGTACCCAGTTTTCCCATTCGGCCACCCATGTCAGTACTATTTGGGGTTGCGCTGCTTCACTTCAGTGATCAGACGAGAACTGGTGTGTCCAACGCAATTCGCCGCTCCCTTTCGAAACTGAACCGATGTGTGTTGGCTTCTTTCGGACGGGAGAAAGCTGTCCGGAGTGAGCTTTCTTTCGGATGTGAAGTAAAACCGAGGTCCCGTGTGGTGTACGATTGCATTTGCTCGTCAAAGAACCCTTTGTACTATGCAATGGGTAGACGAGGCAAAATTCCTAGGTGTAGGAGCTCGTCCCGTGTCGGTGGAGTGCCCCAAACGAACAGTACACCGACGATAAATAAGCGTAGGGCTTGCAGGTTTGGTCGGCAACCGTCAGCGGAAAAAGTATCCAGTATATCGCCCTTGTGTTCATTCGGAGGGGCAAGATGGGTACCCGACCCTGCCATAGGCGGGAAAAGGGTTAGGAGTTGCTGTTTGCTTCCCCTGAATTTCAAGTGGATGATGACGTTATTGTCTACTTGGAAGGCTAGTAATGTGTGTCTTTTTCTTGCACCAGGCTTTGTACGGGGCTCATTGAACTCCTTGCCGTCTCACCTAGTGCTCTTTAGTAACTGTTCTGAGAATAGCATTGTCTGTTTCAGCGCCCTCTAGTGTTGAATACCTTTCTAATGCTTTCGCATGCTAATTGAGAATTGTCAATCGTTCTTTCCGGCCGACATTTCGCTCCATTTTAAGTCATCTGGATTTAGATCAGTGTATTTCTGTGTTCTCGTGTGCATAACATACCGCCTTGGTAACTCATCGCGGCGTCCTGTCAACTTGACTTTATGGTACGTAGGTTCGAGTCTGGTGCACCTCGTGCAGCTCTCTCCTACGTTGACAGTTGAGACCTACTTTCATCTTCTTATCAGGATGGCTTTACATCCCCTTAACAGGCGAACCCTTCCCCAGGAGATGGGAAAAAAGGGGTACAAAGACTTTGCACCCCAGCACAGGGCATGGGGAGGGACTATATCAGGGCGCATACACCCGTGGGTACAGATCTGACTGCATCCGTGCGGTTTCTTGAGAGACGGCATAAAGGGTGTATTAACCTTCATTGAACCCATATCTCGAGATCATGACGGGACAGGGAGCGGCAATTTGCGTTGGACATACCAGTTCTCGTCTGATCACTGAAGTTAAGCAACGCAACCCCAGTTAGTACTGACATGGGTGGCTGCTTGGGAAGACTGGGTACCGCTAGTATCCAAATATCGTCGCATTAGTGTAGTGTCTGTGCAGTCTCTGCATCAGAACTACACAGTGGACGGGGCTCTAATGACCTTGTAGTTGAAGGGCCCTAAAACACCAACAAACAATAATGACGGCAGTGCCGTCTTAACAGCACGATGGGCCCCTGGGCAAGGCAGTGTGCCGGGGCTCCTACGACAACCAATCACAAGAATAATAAATATTAAATTGAGCGGCTCAATTTCGTTGGACACACCAGTTCTCGTCAGATCACTAAAGTTAAGCAACTCAACACCAGCTAGTACCGACATGGATGATTGGTTGGGAACACTTGGTACTGCTAATTTCCCCACTCCTACCTCCACAGGGTTCAGGCCGTTATGGCCGCTTGCCTGCCTCCCCAACCCGGTGGTGTAACAAACTAACTACACATATGGTCACTTGACATCCATTGATTAGCATATAGCTCCCCACCCCCGGGTAAGTACCTAGCGGGCCCATGCGGTAAGGTGGCACTGAATGACGGAATCGGACTGCAATTTTAGTACCTGGTACCTACCACGTGGTGTGCACGGTTGGTGTTTTTACCGGGCGAGGGAGAGAGAGGGGCCCCAAGTGCGCACTCCGTCGGATGAGAAGTAAACCCGAGGTCCCGTGTGGTGCGCGATGTCATTTGCACGTCAAAGAACCCTCTCTACTATGCAACGGGTTGATGAGGCAAAATTCCCAGGTGTAGCAGCTCACCCCCTGTGTCGGTAAAATGCCCCACACGAACAGTAGACCGACGATAAATAACCATAGGGGTTATAGCTTTGGACGGCAACCGGCAGCGGAAAGCGCTGTCCAATAGGTCGCTCTTGTGTCCATTCCGAGGGACAAGATGGGTATCTGACCCTGCCATAGGCGGGGTTAGCTGTGGCTTTTGTTGCTATTCACGGTATCTCTTCCACCTGTTGTCAGTAAATAGCTTTTAGAGTAATCCGCCCCCCCTCTCTTCAGTCCCTTCCTTGCCAAAAAAAAAAAACAAGATGCTGTAGTGTTCCCTAGCGAGTAAGTCACGTGTGCTGTCATCGGCTTGTTCCGTGACGTAAAACGCAAATCTGCGGATAATTTCTGTTGACATTCTTGAGTCGTCGCAGATTTAACCTAATCTTTCGGCACCTTAGTCATCGCCCCCCTCATACCACACTCAGGGGTACTAAAGATGACTTTATGAATGTTTTACAACATCTACTCTCTCAGGTAGGTCTCCTGTTTGGCTGTTCTACTTTTTTTTTTTCAACAAACTTGAACGTATTTACCGGTGCGACCAAGTTGCGTTGAACGCACCAGTTCTCATGAGATCACTGAAGTTAAGCAACGCAAGCCCAGTTAGTACTGACATGGGTGGTCGCTCGGGAAAGCTGGGTACTGTTAATACCCAATAATCGTCGCATTAGTGTAGTGTCTGTGCAGTCTATGCATTAGAGAACTATGCAGTGGACGGGTCTCTAATGACCTTGTAGTTGACGGGACCTTAAACACCAACGAACAAACAAGCTATGTAGAGGTTCACCCCGCTGGCGTCGGTAGCAGCCGGTAACAGATTCGCCTGTGGCATGGTTGGGTATTCAGAGGGACAGTGAGTAGAATTCGATGAACATGAGGCTCTCGATGAATCAAAACAAATTTGGCAACAGGTGTTGAATTGCCTATCCAGCTACTGACCATGTTTTAACTGTCCTGCCTCTATCTCCCTTGTGCCGTCATTTTGATTCGAGATGCCCCATGTGGAGGGAGCGGCTGTTTTGCGTTGGACACACTAGTTCTCGTCTGATCACTGAAGTTAAGCAGCGCAACCCAAGCGAGTACTAACGTGGGTGGCCGCTTCGGGACACTGGGTACCGCTAGTACCCAAATATCGTCTCATTAGTGTAGTGTCTGTGTAGCCTCTGCATTCAAACTACACAGTGGACAGGGCTCTAATGACCTTGTAGTGCAACGATAAATAAGCATGGGGGTTGCAGCTTTTGTCGGCAACCGGCAGCGGAAAAACGCTGTCCAATATATCCCCCATGTGTCCATTGAGAGGGACAAGATGGGTACCTCCACCCTACTACCATAGTCGGGGAAAGGGTTGCAAGTTGCTTTATCTTATTATTCACGTTAGGGGCAGAGAGGGGAGCGGCGAATTGCGTTGGACACACCAGTTCTCGTCTGATCACTGAAGTTAAGCAACACAACCCCAGCTAGTACTGACATGGGTGGCCGTTTGGGAAAACTAGGTACTGCTAATACGCAAAAATCGTCGCATTAGTGTAGTGTCTGTGCAGTCTCTGCACCAGAACTATGCAGTGGACGGGACTCTAATGACCTTTGTAGTTGAAGGGCCCTAAAACACCAACAAAGAACAACAAAGGGGCAGAGAGGAGAGGGAGCTATTTGTTGTTGTTGTTGTTGTTTTTTGTTGGTGTTTTAGGGCCCTGTAGTTCTGATGTAGGGCCCGCACAGACACTACACGCGACGATTTTTGGATACTAGCGGTACCCAGTTTTCCCAATCGGCCACCCATGTGAGTACTAACTGGGGTTGCGCTGCTTAACTTGAGTGATCAGACGAGAACTGGTGTTTCCAACGCAATGTGCCGCTCTGGGGAGCTATTTGTGCCTGTGGGATGACGTCACAATGGTTGATTTGGCAAGAGAAGAGCGGGGAGGGGCGAAGAGTGGTATTTATTAAAATTTCGTTGTGTTTTTCTTAATTTTCGATCTTGCTTCGAGTGAACTGTAAATATTGTTTCCTTGGCAGAATTAAGGAGACATTTCTCTCTGCCAATCTCGGGTAATATTTGTAGGCCTATATTTGTGCCGTGAGTGCCCTGCAAGAGAAAAAAAAAGGAGTTAAGCAGCTTAGTGTTGCCAAATAGCGTTCGGTTAAGTTAACCGGGAGGAAAGGTTTATTTTTTAATTTGGGTTTTCGTAACGGGGTTCGCTACGCATCCTATTCTCAACAACGAAATACGAATTTACTGCTTGTTGACATTGCAACCTTCAGCTTATTTGAAAACTTATTTTTCCAATCCTGATGGATGTCAACTGGTGACATTGTAAATTAATGCACTTCTCACACAGTTCTCTCATCTCGCTAACGCGAGATTTTCAACAACGAACGAGATTCGGTC
>JAAFCE010009126.1:3950789-3976002 GCA_013389805.1 Trigoniulus corallinus
ACCGACGCGACGCCAGAGGGCGAGCTCCTACCCCTGGAAATTTTGCCTCATCTATCCGTTGCATAGTGGAGAGGGTTGTTTTACGTGCAAATGTCATGGTACACCACACGGGACCTGGACTCTGGGCTCCTTTCTTTTTCCCCCGAAAGAAGTCAACCCACCTCGGTCCAGTATCGAGCCTAGAACCACTGCCCCAACCAACAGTAGATCGACGATAAATAATCATAGGGATTGCAGCTTTGGTCGCAAGCCAGCTGCGGGAAAAATACTGTCAAATAGATAGCCCATGTGTCTATTCGGCGGTAGAAAGATCGGTACCCAACCCTGCCATAGGCGGGAAATGAGTTGTTTAATTGTTTGTTGGTGTTTAAGGTCCCGTCAACTACAAGGTCATTAGAGACCCGTCCACTGCGTAGTTCTGATGCAGAGACTGCACAGACACTACACCAATGCGACGATTATTGGGTATTAGCAGTACCCAGCTTTCCCGAGCGACCACCCATGTCAGTACTAACTGGGCTTGCGTTGCTTAACTTCAGTGATCAGACGAGAACTGGTGTGTCCAACGCAACTCGCCGCTCCCGGGGGGGGGGGGGGGGAAATGAGTTAGGAGTTCCTTTTGTTCTTATTATGCTCTGCGCAACAAGCGGCAGATTTGTAATGGCGGTGATAATGACTTAAGACTTGGACATGATTAATGAATGATGATTACTGACGATTTAGGGATTTATGTGCACTAATAAAAATATCTAACTAAAATTAACGTTGAAGGTCATTATCCTTGTTGCACCCCACCCCCGGTGGCTTGGACTTGCTGTCTCAGGATTTCTTTTCGGCCTGTCTGGACGCTCAGTCAGCACCCTCATGCGGTGGCAGTAATGATGAATAATGTTCACTGCTGTTTCTAAGAGGATCTCATGGCTGCGACTATAGAGATAGCACTAATAGGACGCCGTTGCTATGACAACGTGAAAATGACTAAACGGTCACATTTTCTTTCCATAATCTCTTCCTCTTCCGGTCGATGTTATATGCTAAACTGAGAACAAGATGGAGCAGTATGTGGTGTGGTTAGTGATAGATGAGAGACTAGCCAACCAGTGGTCACCCAAAATACCGCCCAGGGCTCGAATTTTCTTTTTTCTCTCTAATTGCCCAGTCAGTAGCCGTACGTTGCGAAATGGATTTGTTTAATGTGTTGTTTTATTGCTTGGTGGCGGCAGCAGCGTTGTTTAGAATTGTGAATGTTGTCATGGTAACGTGAGGTGTGCGTGTGATGATGGGAAAGATTTTTTTGTAATGTTAAACTTGCGACTGTTTTGACACCAGAGGGTATTTCGAATCTCTGCTGCACTCAGGGCTGGTCCTATAGGTTCGGCCGCCCGCGTGTTATGTCGAGGCCGCCCCTCCCCCTGTTAATGTCTACAAGTTAACATTGATTGGCCGCCCCATCAGGGCAGCCGCCCGCGTTCTTTGTACACTTTGGAAATATGGACGAACCGGCCCTGGCTGCACTTAATGTAGGTGCAAAAAAAAATGACCACAGCCAACTGGACTTTCCATCTCTCTTTCCCTTTTCTGTACCTTCCTCTTCCGCCTTGTCCTGTCTTCCAGACACCACCTCCTCCCTTTACTTGACTTGGCCGTGCTTCCGGTATGTTGGCTGTCTGATAGGAAGTTCAAAGCAGGAGTCTTCTCTTCTGATTCTGTTAGGGCAGAATCGTATTTTCAGGACATAAGGGGTATCCTCAGTGCCAGATTTACCTAAAGGCTAATTAGGCTTCAGTCCAGAGCCGCAAGATCTAGAGGGTCCTCCGTCCATTATTATCTGCCATATGTGACTTAAAAAATGAAAATGGGAGGTGGAAGAGTCTCGTAAGTAAAATAGCCTAGGGCCTCTCTTCATCTAAATCCGGCCCTGAGTTTCCTCCTGGCACTCCTTCCTCTTCTCCCTCCTGCTAGTTTCCCGTTTGTAGACAGACCCATATACTGTATTTGGGTTCGGTTTTCGTTAAATGGGCCGCTTAGGTGGCGCAGTAGGTAGCTGCATCAGTAGTTCTAGGTTCGATACTGACCGGATGTGGGATGGCCTCTTTCGGACCTCTGGCATTTGAACCAGTTGTATGATCTCGCCCCCACCCCTCCTGGCGTCTGGTGGAAGTGGAATTCCCCATCGAACAGTAGACCGACGATAAATAAGCAAAAGGGTTACAGCTTTGGTCATCAAACAGAGGGGCAAGATGGGGACTCGACCCTGCCATAGGCGTGAAAAGGTCTAGGAGTTGCTTTTAGACTTGTGACTTTTAATACCAGAGGGCATTTCGACATTCTTCTGCACTTAATATAGGTGCAATAAAATGACCACATCCTAGTGGCCTTTCTGTTCCCCTTTCCAGTACCTTCCGCTTCCGCCTTGTCCCGTCCTCCAGACGCGAGTGTGTACTTCCAGTGTTTTGGCCGCCTGATCGGAAGTTCAAGCAGGGCTCTTCTTGGTTTTACGGCAGAATCGGTTTTTCCGGATATGAGGTGTCCTGTTTGCACTCCTTGTCCTCTCCTGTTGGTGTCCCGTTTGTAGACTGGCCCATAAATTTTTCGTTTTTCGTTAAACGGGCCACTTGCAGTAAACATTGAAGCTGTTATCGACACGTTGTCATAAAAATGGCGTCATGGAAAAAAAATCGAAATTTAAAAGAAAAGCTTAAGACAGAGTTGTCGAAGACATTGCATCTTATTTCTCCCCTCTCTTTGAAGCCCCCCCTTCTTCCTCCTCCACGTCCCTTCTTATCCCAGGACTATGTTCTTCTCCTTCAGCCTCAACCCGACGTCTTGGAAATTGTGATGGCGCTAAAGGAGTGGCGGCAACAGAAACTAGAGGAAGGAAGGAAGGAAACGAAGCTGAAAGAGGACGAGGGCGGCAGGCGGGGAGGATGGAAGAGAGACAAGATGTCGCCATGACAACCTTCTTCTTCATCTTGTTCGATTTTATGCCCTTACGCGTTTAGGCACCCAACCGATAGGAGTTCCTCCTCGATGTGTGGCGTTGTTGTTCTTCTTCTTGGTATGGCACAGTTGTTGCCCCAGTGCATTTTCTTATAACGCTTCACTGCCCTTTATGCCTGGTTCTTGAGGCCCATTTTTTATCCCCCACCCCCTTTCCCCCTCCACCTTTTTTTCAAAAAAAAAAAAAAATCTTCAGTCTATTGCATCTTTCGTCCCTCTCCCTCTTTCCGATTTCCGGAAAAGTTTCATCTTCCTCTCTCTTTCTCTCCATCAAAAAGGGATATTCTTAGTTTTTTTCTTAAGAAGAAATGTCGGGAGTTAAGAAAGTGGTTAAGACGACAGTAGGAGAGATAAAGAAACCAACAGTGAAATCGTATAAAATCGATGGTGGGTTAGTAATGAGGTGGTTTTATACCTCCGCCCTCTTTCCCAGAAATATGCGGCGCTGAATACCGCGGTGGTTTCATCCCATATCTAACATATTATCGAAAATTGACAGTATGCGTATTTTTTGAATGACCCTTCTGGTTGCCTCTTGTGGACTACGTCATCAGCTTTTGTGTTCCACATTTCCTTCTGAAGGGTAGTAGAACTTTTTCACGTTCTTCTTTTTTTCTGGTTGATTCTCTGGTGTGTCAGTCCATGGTTGCAGGATCGATCCTGATAACCACTGTTTTTTCGTTTCGTTGGTGTTTTAGGGCCCTTCAGCTACAATGGTCATTAGAGCCCTGTCCACTACATAGCTCTAGTGCAGAGACTGCACAGACACTACACTAATGCGACGATTATTGAGTATTAGCAGTACTCAGGGTTCCCTGGCGGTCACCCATGCGTGTACTAGGCTGGGGTTGCGTCGCTTAACTTCAGTGATCAGACGAGAACTGGTGTGTCTAACGCAATACAGCCGCTCCCCCGGATAACCACGGTAGATGACTCTAGGACTACTCAATGGAGAGCTAGAGGGAGGCCTCAACCCTCTCCGTACCGACAATGAGGACTTTTATGGTTCGTGAATCCATAGTTACAGGATCGATCCAGATAACCTCCGTCCCGAGTGAGAAAAGTGTGTCCTTTTGACGGATGTAGGCTACGACGTCCCCACTGCAAGGATGCTTGTTGCGAATCGGACAGAATTTCTAAGTGGAGGTACTCGGCTTTCCTCGGTTCAGAATAGAACCCGTTAAATAAACAAGGGGCTATAATAGGCGACTTACTCTGTAACGGGACAAATGCGGGAAGGGGGTATCTGTTACTTCCACAGGCGGATGAAGGATTAGGAATGGTGATGAGTGACTGACCTATTGTCAGTCAATAACCGGCTTGTACTCTAACTTGCAGCCCTTTGCCACCCTGTAGTTTCGTCCAAAAGGTTTCAGGTTCGATGTGGAACCGAGGTCGGTTTTCATCTTTTGGGAGAGAGAGAAAGGTGCTGTCCCGAGTGGGCCTTCCGTCGGATGAACGGTGAAGCCGATGCCATACAGCGTTGTGGTGTACGATGGCATTGGCCCTCTCTACTATACAACGAGATGAGACCAAATTCTCAGGTGTAGGGGCTCGGTGGAGTGCCCCAGCAAACAGTAGGCCGGCCGGCTATCAATAAGCCCGACTACGGTAAAATACTGTCCAATATATCTATCACCCGTGTGTCCATTCAGAGAGAGCGGCTTGTGGTTTGATCACTGAAGTTACGAATCGCAACCCCAGCTAGTACTGGCATGGATGACCGCTTGGGAACAGTGGGTACTACGGATACCCCAAAAATCGCCATAACAGCGTCGGGTCTGTGCAGACTCTGCAGTGGAACTATGCAGTGGACGGGGCTCTAATGACCACTGTTGTTGAAGGGCCGTAGAACACCAGCAGAACAAAAATGAAATCCCTTCAGAGGGATAAGGTGGGTACCCGACCCAGCCATAGGGGGGAGGGGGGTTAGGAGTTACTTTTGGCTATGCTTGCCAGTGATGTCAATCGGGACTGAGATGTGCGAAACGGGTCGAGATGAAGTGTTTGTATAATTGATACTTGGTGAATCAGCAACTAATCATATTATCGATTGTATTAAATCGATTTTTCGTAAAATGTTGGTGGAATTTAGATATTGAGGAGGGAGGAAGAAGACGAAGAAGAAGAAAAAGAAGAAGAGGACATATTGTCTTAACACCCATCTTTGTTTATGAACGATTTTTTTGTTGTTGCTGTTGCCCGTCATTATCATTGTGTCCCTGATAATGACGCCAAAGCCCTTTGTTGGAGTTTTCTTGGAATCTTCTAGACTAGGTTTTTTTCCCCCTTCTTTCTTCTGGAACGTAATCATTTAATGTCTTAAGTTTGGACAAAACACAACTTCACGTTGGATTTTTGTTTGTTTGCTTCCTTTCGTCTTCAAAGACGTTGGCCAGGTATTTATGAAGTGTTTTTGTTTTGCTCTTGAAAGAGATCGTCGTCATGGCAACAGCACGCAGCCGCCATGACAAATAGAATGTTGAAACGTTCGAAATGGAATTGCTCGTGCGCGTGTGTGCGTTCGAATTAGAACGCATCAATGTTCTATTTCAATGGCGCTGGTGTTAATGAAGTCGGTGTACTGTCATCTCTATTGCTGTCACGCTATTCTTGTTTGTGAGTGTGTTGTATCTTTTGATTTGACCATTGGTCAAAGAGTTCGTTGGAAGTCACGCCACCAAAAAAAACAAGCCATTGAAAAAGAATACCTGATAAATTGATTGAACTTTGTCGCTACAGTCAATCTGGGCGACGTCAATCATCCGGTCGATGCAGTTTGAAGAGTCCGGCACATGATGACCAACTGTGAAAGGAAGGAAGGAAGAAACACCAGAGGACCGGATGTGATTGGTGTGGCGGTTGGTCAGCAGCTGTAGCAGTAGTAGCTGACCGATCGATTTAGAAGACTATTAGTCTTGTTTGGCGACTGAAGATTTAGGTGTTGAACTTTTCTCTTAGTTGAAGACGTCCCTTTCCGTCCGTCCATCCGTCTTCGACCATTTGGTTGTTGTTTTTTTTTTATTTCTTTCTATGGGAGCGATAATAAAGCTGTGTCAGTAGTGAGAGAGGGACTAATGACCATCAGCCGCGGTGACAGGTCATCGTATCGCAAAGGACTCTTTTCCCGTCTATTGTCCATCTGTAGTCAGCGGAAATAGCGTTATCTCTTGACCTGACAGTGAGATTTACTGGTAAATTTAGAATAAAGTATCGCAGTAGCTGCAAAAAATGCGATCGGTTTCAAGGGTTCAATTCCCAGAGTGGTCAGTCTATTACTACCCTGACTGTGTGGTTGGTCTGTGAAGAATATTGAATATTTTGCATTTTGCCAACGATGGTCTCCACTTACTTTCCTCGTCAGTGCAGCAGCAATAGGTAGAGGGACTAGTTTGAGTATTTCAATTTTCTACTTCCGGTCATTTCAATCTGTGGAAAAGAATAACAGTACTGGTCATAGGAATAAGACCAAGGGGTTTAAGAGGAGGAGAAAGGGGGTTGAGAGAAGAAGGAAGATAAAAGCGACGGTTTTGACTTTCAGCTGTCCAACGTTAGATTGGTCGTTCGTCGACGATGGATACAATAATGGAGTTAATTCCCTAGATGGACGATGGGCAGGTGGAGATGGAAATGTAGTACATTCTTGGCATTCTTCGTTTCTAAATTTACTGGATGTGATTTTGACCATTATTTATCTTCTACGAAGTGTTTTAAGTTGCTGAATTAGTTCAAATTGGCTAGACTGCCGTTAAGGGTGGGTCAAATTACATTCACTTGGGACGTGCCGTGTGCCGTCTTCAGAAATGACATCCTCAGTTTTCCTTCCGACTAGTAGTGACCAGTGAAAGAACGAGGCCGATATACTTGTTTGTTCTTTTTTTAATTTGTTTCTGTATTAAATTCGTCTGTTCATCACTCTCAAGGCTGCTTGCCCCAATCCAGCAGCCTCCAAACTCCCACCATGAATCTCTAGAGAAGCATTGACCAGAGATGTTGTCCATTACATGGACACATTCTCATATTTTGATGCGAATTTGGTTATTTTTATACTACCAACAACTGCACTCAGAGCACCCCTTCTTCTACCCCCATCCAGGGTTGCTGTCATGACAGTGGGTTTTAATTGACAGTGATGACCATTTTCGATACATTTTATCACGACCGGTGAGTAATTTCAGCATTCGGAAAGTCATCGATTATCCGTCCTCGGTGGCGCAGTGAGTAGCGTACTCGGTAACTGCGTCAGTGGTTCTAGGTTCGATACTGGACCGCGTTCGGTTGGCTTCTTTCGGGCGAGAGAGATGCCCATCCTTCGGATGAGAATTGAAACCGAAGTCCCGTGTGGTGTGGCATGTCCTCATCAAAAACCCCTCTCTACTTTGCAACGGGTAGATAAGGCAAACATTTCCTGGTGTAGGAGCTCGCCCCCCCTGGCGTCCATGGAATTCCTCAACGAACAGTAGACCAATGAACAATAAGCATAGAAGTTGTAGCTTTGGTCGGCAACCGGCTATGACCGGCTACATCATCCTTGTGTTCATTCAGAGGGACAAGATGGGTACCCGACCCTGCCATAGACAGAAAATGGATAAGGAGCCTGGGGGTTCTAGCTCTCCACTCTCTCCTATCTCCCACCTGGTCCCCGTCCACCCCACACACTACCGTATCGTTCCGGACAATCTGCTCCCACATTTGCTTTGGTCTCCCTCTGCCGCGGGTGTTTCCATCCACCTGCATTCCGGAAATGGACCCAACGAGGACTAATATCGTCGGCAAATACCATGCATTGAGGGGCTCATTCTCCTCCTCCCGTTAGCAGTTCGTCCATAACCAGAATGCAGAGTATGGACTGAGTGCTGAACCTTGGTGTACTCCAACCTTCACTGGGAAGTCCCCAGTATTTCCCCAAGGAGCCCTTCTTCTACCCCTTTTTTAAACTACCTGCCATGAAACACTGTCATAAGCCTTCTCGAAATCAATGAAGATTGCATGGAGATCTATTTTTCTTTGCCGCCCTATGCTTTTCCATGATCTGCCTGAGAATGGCAATTGGATCCATTGTGAACCTATAGTCGGCATGAACCGAAATTGATTTCCCCCGACACTAGTTCTATCCCGGAGGCGACATTGCATTACTCTCTCCCCTGAACTTCGTGGAATGGCTCATAAGCTTGATACCTCTACAGTTACCATAGTCTTGGACATCACCTTTGCCTTTGAAGAGTGGTACTATCCAGCTCTCAGACCATGCAGAAGGCATCCTATCTCCGCTAGCTATCCTATTGAAAAGTTTTGCCCTAGTCGTCTGACTCCTATGATTATACCCGCCGCGGTGGCGTAGTGGTTAAGCATGCTCGGCAACTGCGTCAGTAGTTCTAGGTTCGATACTGGACCGCGGTGGGTCGGCATCTTTCGGGCGAGAGAGAGGCCGCGAGTGTGCCTATTTTTCGGATGAGAAGTAAACCCGAGGTCCCATGTGGGTGCACTTGCACGTAAAAGAACCCTCTCCTATGCAACGGGTAGATGAGGCAACATTTCTAGGTGTAGAAGCTCGCCCCCTGGCGTCGGTAGCATCCCCCAACGAACACCAGACCGACGATAAATAAGCGTAGGGGTGCAGCTTTGGCCGGCAACCGGCTGCAGAAAAAACTTCGACCAATATATCACCCTATGTCCAATCAGAGGGACAGGATGGGTATCCGACCCTGCCATAGGCGGGCTTTTTTTTATCCTATTGAAACGTTTTCCCCTAGTCACCTGACTCCTATGATTAGTATCATAGCACCTATCGCAATAGTAAATACCATTTTTATGCTAGCCACATAAACTCCGCCCACTTGCAGTACAAATAGCAATCAACACACCTCCAATATGACGTCATTATGGGGGCTGGGATTTTGGAGGGTGGAAGAGTGGGAGAGAGGGAGCGACATCAATTGGAACGCAGCCGCTACATTAAAGCGCAATTTTCGAACGCTAGTGAGGAGGAGCTGTTGCATATTGTAGTTCTCATTGAAGAGAGCGCATGATAGAAAGAATGAACGCGCGTGCAAAGAATATTCTTTTTTTTAAATTGGGAAGGCGCCATTTGTGGACGTCACGCACATGCATTTTGACGAACAAAGTTTCAAGATGGCTGACGAGAACGCCATCGATTGACTCAAGAATTCAAATTTGAATTTCTTGAAAGAAGACCGTGTCATGCTGACAACATGATGAGTGAGTGAGTATAACAGGGGTAGGATCTAAAGATCTCTCTCTCTGTCTTTCATAACCTCCCCCCACCCCTTTCCCTCACAAATACTCGTTTGCCTGCCTACTTCCCTCGTTACGCCCGACATTTTCGTTCGGTGGTGTGCATGTGTACGACTGTTTTTAAACAAGTAAATTAGGGTAAAGAAAGGTACCGTGAAAGTCACTACAACAACAACTAAGCCTATCAAAGATTAGTAAATTAATCTGTTTTGTACATGATAATTAACGCCTGGAATTAAATACGCCATTAAAATTTGTAAGATAAAGATGATGTCTTCGTGAAGAAGATCTTTTCATTTCCGATTAAGACGAAGGTTTATCTTAAGGTTTGATTGTTGAGGAAAGGGTGAGATAAACATTTTTGTGTGTGGATATATAGAGGGGGGGACTCTCCCACACACCCCGCTTCCCTCGCCGTCCGACCTCTGACACACTCCCCCCTCTCCAACGCTGTACACGACCCTTAACAGCCACAGCCCCCATTATTCATCTTCTTGGCTTATGAGAAGCGGCGAAACAAAGAAAAGCTAAAGGTTAGAGCGTCATTGTTCGACTCTTTTTGTGTCTTTAGTCCCCGAGTTCGAATCTCAGAGTCACCAGGTCGTTGACGTTCTTTCGTTTTTTTTTTCCTAATTGAAAAATGGACACTTGATGCCCGTGTCTACTTACCATGTTTATTTTCACAGGCGTTGTTGGAAGATAAATTGTTAAAGGATGTTTTTGTCCACTACTGGTCAATTTCCTTTATTGACAGTCTGTGTGTGTATGTGAAAGTGACCATCTGCCAATTTCAAAAGTGGCCTTAGGTATGTTTGCAGTGGGCGAAATTTGATTTTTTTTTTGTTTGGTTTGCTTTCGGTAGCATCCCGCCTCGGTGGCACAGTAGGTAGCCTGCTCGATAACTGCGTCCGTGGTTCTAGGTTCGATACTGGACCGAGGTGGGTTGGCTTCTTTCGGGCGAGAGAGAAAGAGAGAGGTCCCGAGTGCGGCTGGATAAGAAGCAAACCCGAGGTCGCGTGTGGTGTACGATGGCATTTGCACGTCAAAGAACCCTCTGTACTATGCAACGGGTAGATGAGGCAAACTTGTCAGGTGTAGGAGCTCGTCCCCCCCCCCTCCCTGACGTCGGTGGAATTTCCCAACGAACAGTAGACCGACGACAGCTTTGCTCCACGATAACTAAGCATTGGGGTTGCAGCTTTGGTCAGCAACCGGCTGTGCAAAAATACTGCCCAATAGATCACCCTTGTGTCCATTCAGAGGGAGAAGATGGTCACCCTATCCTGGCATATGCTTTTTCGATCGCCGCTGAAAAGTAACGATAGAAAAAGACTCGCCGCTGCTGGGTATCGAACCTCCCAACATTCTTATCGTTTGATTCCATACGATAATTCGATATCGATTTGCGTACCGATTAACCGTTTCATCGTCGGTTATGTAAAGAGGTTTTTCTCTTCTAAAAATACAATTTATTAAATGTGAAGTATTTTTGAACTGTAATTCAACCAAGATATAAAAATTGATATTTGATGAAAAGGAACGGCGCTTCCTTCGTTTTATTTGTTCAAGAAAATTCATGAGATGCGGCTTGATTTATTTTTATTATTTATAACGTATGGTGTCGCTGCTGTTGTATTATTGAATTTTGATTGCCATTTTCATTTCCATCCACCGTTTGGCCTCTACGACTATTTTATTGACCGGAAGAACCAACAATAGAAAAAATTGCATCACGACGACCCTGGTGTACGCAATGCGTGTACGTTCGACCTTTTTATTGATCATGCTTCGGTTCGATCCTGGTAGCTATAACTGAGAGTCAAACAAGCAACTCCTAACCCTTTTCCCGCCTATGGCAGGGTCGGGTACCCATCTTGTCCCTCTGAATGGACATAGGGCGATATATTGGTCATAGTTTTTCTGCAGCCGGTTGCCGACCAAAGCTGCACCCTTACGCTTATTTATCGTCTTTCTAATGTTCGTTCGGGAATGCTACCGACGCCAGGGGGCGAGCAGTTACACCTGGAAATTTTGCCTCCTCTACTCGTTGCATAGTAGGGAGCGTTCTTTTACGTGCAAGTGCCATTGTACACCCACACGGGACCTCGGTTTTACTTATTCTCCGACAGAAGGCACACTCGCGGTCTCTCTCTCTCGCCCGAAAGAAGCCGACCCACCTCGGTCCAGTATCGAACCTAGAACTACTGACGCAGTTGCCGAGTGTGCAAACCACTACGCCACCGCGGCGGGTCTAGCTATAACTGAGAGTAAGGGGAACAGTTCTTTTGGGGGGACTAAAGGAGGATGGAGACTTGGAGTTCGCCTTCCATACATCAAATGAGCGATAAAGCATTGCACGTAAACGTCTGTGATTGTTCCATTAAGATAGGGACACGGGTTCGAGTCCCACTTGTTATATTTCCATTTTTGTCAATTTGAAGTTAGACTTTGAAAAACATGTTTTTACTATCTGTAGAAAATTTTTATGTACATGGTCCGTCCCAATTTTTCGTCCATGAAAAAATAGGGTTTGACAAATTGGATAAATTATATCATTGGCGTAGTGGTGACATGACCCAATGGCGGCCTGTAGTGACCTGTTGTCCTCGACTCTTGAACCCCTCCCCCTCTTCATATCATTTAATCTTTCGTTGATTCAGTCTTCCTCTCTACTTGATTCCCTCTCTATCCTCTCTCTCTCTCTCTCTCTCGCCACCCTTTTCGCCTTCATCCGCCTACTGCTTATTATGCGCAAGATTTTGTCGGACGTCCCGTAAGAGAATTTTTCTTTTTAAAATATTTTAGAAATTCTGTGTTGAAAGCCGCCTGCAGCTTTTTTCCCTCTTCATTGATATTCGAGGCACATGTATGAGTGAAAGATGAAGATGATGGGGTAAGCGCAGTGGGAGAGCGGATCTAATCGACTCTTCACCCATCCCCTTTTGCCCTTCCGAATCCCATCAGGCCCATCCCTTCGTCTCTCTCTCTCTCTCTCTCTCTCTCTCTCTCTCTCTCTCTCTCTCTTTTCCTCTCATCCTCTGTGTAAGTCGATACCAGTTTGCAATTTTGTTTCTCATGTCATGAAATTACAGATGACCTCGTTTAGTAGTCTCGATCGTCCCGCGGGAGATCAAATTCCCTCTCCCCCCTCTACCTCTCTCTCTCTCCCTTATCTTAATTGGAGGAGGGGGATAAAAAAGAGCCTGAATTTTTACACTTTAGGCCAAACATGCTGAACCGGAGGGGTCATTTTCTAGTTCGCCAAGCGAGAGATTTTCGGCCATTTTTTAAGGGGGAAATGCGGTATGTGGCATATTGGAAGATGTCTGAATGACTGCTAGTGATGGTCCTTTCCTTCACCCCACCTTCTTTTGTCAAAATTCAAGATGCAGCAGCAGTTTCGTTCAACTGTAAAAAAAGACCCCGTTTTTTTTCTTACAAAATACGTCTATTTTGCAGTAAATAAATAATGATGGTGGAGACATCTATTTCTCCCCACGGAAAATGAAAAAACGGGGGCGAAAGACATGGTTATAGGGCATCGGGGGACATAACCTTTAAAGGCGACAAATAAAACCTCATCGCGGCTTTTGCACTTGATTGGGACCAACCACTGAACTAGAATGCCACATGGGGCTGAATTTTAAGGAATATAACCTTATTGCTTTGGACATACCAGTCCTCGTCTGATCAGTGAAGTTAAGCAATGCAACCCCAGCTAGTACTGGCGTGTATGGCCGCTTTGGAAAACTGGCTACCGCTAATCCCCCAAAATCGTCGCATTAGCGTAGTGCCTGGGCAGTCTCTACATTAGAACTACGCAATGGACGGGGCTCTAATGACCTTGTAGTTGATGGTCCTAAAACATCAACGAACAAACAATAAAACAGTGGGATCGACGCTGGTCGAGAAGGACCATTTCTTTATCAAATGAGTGTGGATGTGTGTGTGTTAAGGCTGGCCAACGTGTTCTGCACACCCCCCCCCCTTTGTGGTGCGCATGATGATGTGTATAAAATTCCCAGGTGAACGAGATTTGTCCTACAAAGAAAATATCCCAACGTTAACGATTAATCAAGGGGTTGAGGCATTCAGACTTGGTCTAACAGTTCACCCATGAGTTCCCGGTTCCAGCGGGACAAGTAGGTACCGAACCCTGCATAGGGACAGGTTAGGAGAGATGATAGAGGATGGATTAACTCGTGTGCGTGTAATTACCCTCTACACACACCATCATCATCATACCCTGATCCCACCTGTGGCAGGGTCTGGTCTGCTGGTTCTAGCCCTCCACTCCCGTCTATCTCCCACCAGGTCCTGTCCATCCCACACACCATTATATCATTAACTAATTCCCATGTTGATGACTGACAGACTGATGGAATGGATTGACGGATTTTTAAATTTTTTTATAATTTTCGTCAGTCTGTGCGTGACTGACGTCAGATTGATCGTTTGAGCGCCTTTCATCAGTCTGGTGTCAATCACTGCTTGGACAGCAATAGAGACACATGCGTTTTAACCCCTCCCCAGTCTCTGGGACCATGTGCTGGATTTACCACTATGCTCAATAGGCTGAAGCCTATGGTCTCAACATTTAGCGGGCTTCAAAACTTAAGAAACGGGCTTGAAAAAGGCCTGAAAATTGAAATAGCTTAGGGCCTCTCAATATCTTAATCCGGCACTGCCTGCAACAATGCCTGTACAACTGTTGGAACCAGAGAAAGACTTATACGAGTACAATACATGTGAAACAATATGTGGGAGGGCTCCCTTCTGTTTTGGGCCAAAGTTGGGTCACTGGAGAAGAAACAGGTGGAGAGGATGGCTGTGGGGATCAAGTGGAGGACGTCAGGCATGTGATACTGGCATGTCCAGCGCTGGATCACTGCAGGGGAGGGTTGTGGAACCACCACATTGGAAGAGGTTCAGGGGTGGTGGGTGTTGTGGTGGAGCGGCTGGAATGGGTGAAAAAGGCAAAGGTGTTGCCTGGGTGCTGGTGGAGATCTAGGCTTATGGGTCTAGCATGAAAAATCTCACTAGCAAGGTATCTTCTTCATGCATGTATCTTGCTTTGTCGAAAATGGCTTCACCCCAGTTGGGGCATTGAGGGTGGCGTAATTGCTGCATTGCTCCCCATATGGATCCGCCCCTGGTCCAACGTTGCCTTTTACCACTTGTTGCTAAACCTATTATAATTGCAATAAAAGCTTTTTCCTTATCGCAATCCATCATTTCTTTTTCGCAATCAGGGTTTTTGAGGAGACTGATGGTGTAATGTCATCCATCAATCCATCAGTTTGGCATCAGTCTATTCTTGATCAAGATCATGGACTGAACTGATGCCAGACTGAGCGTGTAACCCCGCTTATGGGTCCTATCTAAGATTTGTCCCTATTTTTCTTAACATGCTCTGACTGGGGACACCCCAGCCAGGTGTCTGGAACCCACAGGAATATTGGCTGGGTTGCCTGTGGGGGGATGCCGGCCTACCCTACAGTGCATAGTCGCCCTATACACTAGCCCGTGACACATGTATGCTCATTGGCGAACAGAAATGGCGTCAGACCTGACTTCATGTAGGCCTTGTGATAGAACTTTGCCTTCATTAGTAGGGAGGCCAACGTTGAATAAATCAATTAGACTAAATCCGGATGAAAAATGACAGCTAGGATCGAACCTGCGCAGCAAGAACTCTCAATAATGAAACTTAACGCGGGCTTATATTGGAATTAGGTCATGTGATATGCGTCCTTAATTCTAACGAAATGGCAAGTTTTTCATAATAAATTATGAACTTTTTTTTTGGTGAATACAGATAAAAAATGAATTTTTATTATGCATTTTGTATTTGAGTCACGTCACCATTTTGCGGCAGCGGTTGATATATGTAAATGGCGGTTCGTTGTGGTGGCGCTGCTGTCGTTGTTTTGTTTCAGGGGTGAGAATTGCTCATTCGAGTGTCTCCATAGTTGATGAATAGCGAGTGCTTTTGAGCGGTTAAAGGTCCTTTAATTGAAAGCTTATTGATGGCGGCTAAGAGACAACAACAACAACAACCCAATGTCTGCATCCAAACGTCGACGACAATTTTTTAATATTTTTCTACAAAAAAAGATCAATATTTGAATATTTTACTTGATGCCGAGTGCCGTGATCCGACGCCAATTGTAATTTGGCCTCTTCGTTTATTTATTCCTGTGTTTTCATTCGTTTTGTTGGTTCACTACGGCGATAGAGGGCGCACATCCTTGTAGAAGGCCTCACGCGCACGGGTTCTCACTCTGTTTTTCACGAGCTGAGATTCTAATGGGAGGGGCTACTATTGGGAGGAGGAGGAATGTGACAAGGCGTGATTAACAAGTGGATGTTGCCCTCCCCCACTTTCTGAACTACAATTCTAAAGGGAGGAGCTAATGTTGGGAGGTGCTAATGTTGGGCAGGGCTAATGTTGGGAGGAGGAGAAGAGAGGTGATAAGGCGTGAATAATTAATAAGGGAGGGACTAATATTGGGTGGAGCTAATGTTGAAGGGGGAAGGTGAGAAGACGTTAATAATTAATAAGGGGATGTTGCACTCGCTACAATTCTTCATGAACTGCAATTCTAAAGGTAGTAGCTAATGTTGGGAGATGTTAATGTTGGGCGGGGCTAATGTTGGGAGGCTGTTAATGTTGGGCGGGGCTAATGTTGGGAAGCTGTTAATGTTGGGCGGGGCTAATGTTGGGAGGCTGTTAATGTTGGGCGGGGCTAATGTTGGGAAGTGTTAATGTTGGGAGGTGCTAATGTTGGGAGAAGGAGGGAGGTGCAAAGGCGTGATAAGTGGTTGTTGCCCTCCCCACTTTTTATTATCTGCAATTCTAAAGGAAGGGGCTAATGTTGGGAGGAGCCAATGTTGAAGAGGGAAGGTGAAAAGAGTTCAGTAAGGAGATGTTGCCCTCCCTACACTTCTTCCTGAACTGCAATTCTAAAGGGAGGGGCTAATATTGGGAGGAGCCAATGTTAGAAGGGGAAAGGGAGTAGACGCGAATAATAATGGTGGTTACTCTCCCCCACTTGTCGCCAAAGGCATCATTCAAAATGTTTTAATTTGTCGAAATATTTTCGTGTGCACTCCGTCTCTGATGACCACTGTCTACTAAAGGGTCATCAACATTATTAAAGCCTTGCAACGAGACCGGATTTGATGAGGGAGGAGGGATTCAATCATGGAATGATGGATGATTGGCATTTTTAAGAATGAGGCTCGTGGCTCGCTTCTACATTAGCCTGGCGCGCGAGCGTAATGCTTTCTTTTCGTGTGAACTTAAGTTCGACCCTGATTGTGACCAGTCTAGTTTCTGTTGGAACGTTGTTCTGTTGGAGAATTTGCAGTTCCTTTTGGATGAAGAGAGTACAGTGGTTTAAGAATGAATTTCCGCGTGTCAGAGGGATTGAAAGTTGGCCTTCCCCATTTCGCCGGGATTTTACCCCACTACAGCCGGGGGTGGTACGCCTAGACGGGGTGGGTATGAAGGAAGGAAAACTACCGACCTCGGCTAGGGGGCGCATCTGTGCACCTTTAGCTCAACAGCTACCACCTTATACCGGCCCTTGATTAGGGTGGGGGAAATGAGGGTGTTTAAAAATGCATTATTTAATATTTAGGGGATGCTTAGAAAGTGTCCACACTACCCCAGACAGCTTCCGCTCCTTCCGTCTCCTCCACCGGATGAAACTACCCACTCGTAAGCTTTTGAACGAGGTTTGTCATGCGCTTAATAATCTTATAGGATTAGCTTTTTTGATGTCTAGGAGGGTTACCGCGAGCGTCGTTGTCGGGATGTTTTAGCCCTTGCGTATGACGTCAACCGATTCACAGTGGTGCCCTCTATGTGAACAACTTATTCATTTCCTAATGGGGTGCATTGATTATCACATACATAATGCATGAATGACAGCAGGTTCGACTCTCATTAAGGACAGTATTGAGAGCATATTAATCTAAACGGTGGCGCTTGAATCAGTTGCCAGTTATTTTTTGAGTACCCATTCAACTTCCGACCTAATACGGAAATAGTTTTTTTTTTTTTTTGCAATCTTGACCCTCTACTCACCGGTGTCACGTGATCAACACTGCCAGTTTTCGTCGCAGTTAGTGAGTTGCGAGGTACTGACCACTCATTTTCTCTCTCTCACTCTGTGAAAATCAATTACGATGCTGCGAAGATGGACAACGGTGACGTCACTCTCGACCAACTGTTTCATCCTTTAGAGATGAGGGTGTGCAGAAAGAGTTGAGAGTGTACTGAGGTTGTGGTCCTTCCTGTCTCATGGTGATTAGTCCCATTTTCCACTCTTCGCTCACTTGCGCAAATACGGATGTTGCATGTTGATGCGAGAAACGATGCCATTGAGATATGTGATGAGGCGTGGCTTTGACACCCTCGATTTCTCACTCGTCGTCCCCCTCCCCTCATCTCTTCCTCCCTGGGGACATCTGTCATGTTATTGGAGCTGGCGATGAAGAGGGCCACATATACACAAAAATAAGTGGAGGATGTGTCCTTGTGTGTTTTCCTTCAGTTTTGCGGGGACTTTCAAGTGACGTTAATTTTACTGTAGACGAGAGAGAGAGAGAGGGACGGACGGAGAGTAGAGTGGTGTGGGCCTTTTCATTAAATTCCACCCCAAATTTCATTTCATTTTAATTTTTCTGAGTTCCATTAAACTAATTTAATCAACTTTTTTTTTCTCTCTCTCTCGGTCTGATATTTAGCATTTTTAAGGTCTCGTAGGTAAATGAATAACCCGAATTAATTGAAGATTTACGCTATGAATAATGACGTCCCGTTGCGGAAAATTGTGATACTTTTTTTCTCCCCCCCCCCCCCCCCACTCCTGAAGGCATTTCACTGTCACCGTCTTGCGCTTCTTGTCACAGTGACATCTGGCGGAATTCTAGAACATTAGCAACAGGAAGGTCTCTTTAGACAGTGCCACTTCTGTTTGTCCAGCTTTTGACAGGGTCTTCTCGTTCCATTTTAGAAAAGCATGGGGAGCGGCGAATTCCGTTGGACACACCAGTTCTCATCTGATCACTGAAGTTAAGCAGCGCAACCCCAGCTTGTACTGACATAGGTGGCCGCTTGGGAAAACTGGGTACTGCTAATACCCAAAACTCGTCGCATTAGTGTAGTGTCTGTGCAGTCTCTGCATAAGAACTATGCTGTGGACGGGGCTCTAACGACCTTGTAGTTGAAGGGCCCTAAAAACACCAACGAAACACAAAAAAAGCAGTGGGTCGCGTGCTAGGTAACTGCGTCAGGGGCTCCTAGGTTCGATAGTGGCTTCTTTCGGGCGGGAGGAAGGCCCCGAGGGCGCCTCCCTTCGGATGAGAAGTAAAACCGAGGTCCCGTGTGGTGTAGGTTGGCAATTGCACGTTAAAGAACCCTCTCTACAATGCAACGTGTGGATGGGATACCATTTCCAGGTATAGTTCGCCCTCTGGCGTCGGTGAAATCCCCCAACGAACAGTAGACCGACGGTAAATAAGCATAGGGGTAGCAGCTTTGGTTGGTAACCAGCTGCGAAAATAAACTGTCCAATCTATTAGGCCTATCTCCCTGGTGTCCATTCAGAGTACAAGATGAGTACCTGACCGTGCCATAGGCGGCAAATGGGTTAGGAGTTACTTGTTGCATCTTTGGTCGGCAGTCGCGACTCCTTAAAGAAAATCGTCCAATATATCCCCCATGTGTCCATCCAGAGAGACAGACAACCCGAGCCCTGCGATTAGGTGGGAAAAGGTGGTAGTAGTCGCTTCTTTCAAGCTACCCGTTGCACAATAGAGGGGGGTTCTTTTACGTGAAAATGACATCATCATACACACCACACTGTAGGATACCGGCTTTACTTTCCGCCCGATGGAAGGCGTACGCAGGACTCTCTCTCTTTCTACCGGGGGAACGTCTAATTACGTTGGGCACACCAGTTGTCGTCTGATCACTGAAGTTAAGCAGCGTAACCCCAGCTAGTAGTGACATGGGTGGCCACTTGGGAAACCTGGGTACTGCTAATACCCAAAAATTGTCGCATTAGTGTAGTGTCTGTGCAGTCTCTGCATTAGAACCACGCAGTGGACGGGGCGCTAATGACCTTTTAGTTGAGGGGCTCTAAAACACCAAGGAACCAACAAATCTTTCTTTCTGCCGTTCGGTCAAGAAGTCAACCCACCTTCAGGGCCGACGTGATGGGTGTACGAACAGGGCGACGGCACAGGGCCCCGCGCATTAGTGAACCTATTGATAGAAGGGCCCCGTTTCATGTTTTCACGGGACCCCGCCTAATTAGTTTGCACAGGGCCCCGCAAAATATAGCGCCGGCCCTGCCCACCTCGATCCAGTATCGAACCTGGAACCATTGACGCACTTAGCTACTATTTCTGCGCACGATTTGCGCGCTCTCTCTCTCTCTCTCTACCTGTCCCTCGCCCTCCTTTCCACCCTTGACAGGGAAGGGTGGTTAATAATAAAAGCGAAGCACGTGATATCCCCTCGTGAGTTTTCGAATGTTGAGCGAGCGCACGTGCTGCATGATGTTATTTCTTCTGTTCTATAATTAACGACAAGGTGATAAGTTTGTAAAAAGAACTGCGTTGAACTGAACTTTGCACTCAAGTCTAGCGCGAATGTTAGGGATATGGTTAGAGGCCACCGGCATCTTTTGATGTCGACTTCTCCGACATCTTAAACTATTTTAATTATTTAAGTGCGTGCCTTTTGCTGGTTGAATAATTTATAAAGCGAAAGTTGTATCGACTTCCATCTTGAGCTCATTATTTGAGTTAATCAATGAAATAATTTTGTATGTAGCGGAACGCCACCATCACCACCATCGCTGCCGACATTATCCAAAATGCACTCCTCTTTTTTTCCTCTTCCGCCCCATTTCCAACTTCCACCTTGTTGCTACGAGGCGGTTCACTCACCGTCCTCATCATCATCATCATCATCGAGTAGATGGGTAGTGTCATAAAATGTTTATTTGACAAGTGCATTTTGCTCCATACCCAGGCAATCCCCCCCCTCTCTCTCTCTCAGCCTCCTTAATTTTTGTTGCTGCTCCATTTTCGACAAAATGGATTACTCTTAGAAGACATGTTTTCCTAGATGAATAGGCAAACTGGAACCCAATCACGTTAAAAATAGTGGTAATAATATTGATGATAAATTACTACTAGTGTAGCGCAGAAAATGAATTTCCTTTAATGGCCGTTTCGGGTTTTGTACCAAGTCATTGCGATTTCCTGCAACGTCTTTTTCTTGGGACCCTTTTTTCTTATACGTCACACACCCTCCTCCCTCTCTCCTTCCGCTTCAATTTTTTTGTACAGTACCCGTAACTCTGTTTCGCCATCATGGTAATAATTAAAACTCTCTAGTCCTGGGTATTGATGAGGGGGGGTAGGCCGGCATCCCTCCCCCCCACAGACAACTCTGCCAATATTGCTGCAGGTTCCAGACGTCTGGCTGGGGTAACCCCAGTCTGAGTAGTTCACTAGACCGGCAGGCGGGATAAAGGTTTGATGATGATCAGTGGCGTCGCTAGGGTTTGGCGTCACCCGGTGCGGTAACACCATGGTATCACCCCCTCTCCCGAAAAAAGCCGCTTCTTCTGCTTTTGTGTCACCCCCCATTTCTCATGGTGCGAGTGGTGTCACCCGGTGCGGCCCGCACCCCCCCCTAGTGACGCCACTGATCATCATCCCCCCACAGACAACTTGGCCAATATTCCTGCGGGTTCCAGACGCCTGGCTGGGGCAACCCCAGTCTGAGTAAGTTCAGTAGACCGGCAGGCGGGATAAAGGTGTGATGATGATCAGTGGCGTCGCTAGGGTTGCGGTGACACCATGGTGTCAACCCCCCGTCTCCTGAAAAGAAGCCGCTTCTTCTGCTTTGGTGTCACCCGGTGCGACCCGCACCCCCTAGTGACGCCACTGATGATGATGGTGGCGGTAGGTATTGCTGAAGGGCCCGCTTCGGTGGCAAAGTAAGTAGCACGCACTAGGTAACGGCGTCAGCAGTTCTAGGTTCGACACGGCACCGAGGTAGGTTGGCTTCTTTCAAGCGAGAGAGAGACAGAGAGAGAAAGGCCGCAAGTGCGCCTTCTTTCGGATGAGAAGTAAAACAGACGTCCCGTCCCGTGTGGTGGACGATGGCATTTGCACGTCATAAAGTCTCTCTACTATGCAACGGGTAGATGAGAAGCAAAATTTCAAGGTGTAGGAGCTCGCCCCCACTCCCTCCTGGTGTCTGGTGGAGGTGGAGTGCCCCAACGAACAGTAGACCGACGATAACTAAGCATTGCGGTTGCAGCTTTGGTCAGCAACCGGCTGTGCAAAAGCCATGTCCAGTAGATTGCCCTTGTGTCCATTCAGCGGGACAAGATGGGTATCCGATCCTGCCATAGGCGGGAAAAGGGGGTTAGGAGTTGCTTTACTTTTGCATGATAGCCTATTTGCTATTTAATACCTAACGTTATCTTCCTCCGTTTTGGTTTGCACGGCCTGAGTTCCGCAAGCTGTTCTTGAAGCAGCCGAGTGGTCCACAATACCGGAAAGGAGATACCACCCCGGTATAGAGGGTTCTTTTAATAACGTGCAAATGACATCGTACACACCACAAAACAGGGCGCCGGCTTTAATTCGCTTCCGACTGAAAACACATTTGTGGCCTCTTTCTTTCTCTCAAGAAGGCAACAACCCACCTCAACCCAGTATTGATCATAGAACACCTGATGCAGTACTCGAGCACGCTACCTCCTGCGCCACCGAGATGAGTCTCAGTTATACCTGTAGCATTTCTTAAAAATTGTAGTGACGCCTGACGGCAGTATTTACAGTATTTATGTCTGGGACAGATTTGTTGGTTGGTTGCTGGGGAAATAAATTCGGATGTGCCCCATAGGATCAATGTAGGGTGGTTGAAGTAGAGAAGGTAATGATTTCCATTCATTTGTGTCGTTTTAGGGCTCTTGATTACACTCGTCATCAGGACCCCTTGTTCCCAAGCGGTCGTCCATCCTAGTACTATCTGCGCTTATCTGGGTGTGTCCAATGCATTGCGACCGCCCACAGCCAACCGATTGGAGGGTCCCAATAAAGCTTAACGGGACATTCTACAGGGCAGTTTTTAAGCCGGGTATGCTACTGTATTGGGGGCAGTGGGCAGTGAAGAAGAGCCACGACAATAAAATGAGTGTAGCTGAAATGCGAATGCTGCGGTACATGAGTGGGGTGTGGAGAGCAGACAGAATTAGGAATGAGTGTATTAGATGTAGCCTGGGGGTTGGGGACATTGCGGAAAAAGATGAGAGAGAACAGATTGAGGTGGTATGGACATGTGATGAGAAGAAGGGAGGAGAGGCTCGTTAGGTCCATAACAGGGATGGAAGTTATTGAAAGCACCCGGGGCAAAGGAAGACCAACAGCAGACTTGAGAGCAGAAGAACAAAGGATATGGTAGTATATGGTTTGGGGAGGGGAGGGAACCTTGCGAGCGATAGGCGGGTTGTTGTTGTTGTTTGTTGGTGTTTTAGGGCCCTTCAACTACAAAGGTCAATAGAGCCCCGTCCACTGCGTAGTTCTAATGCAGAGACCGCACAGACACTACACTAATACGACGATTTTTTTTTTGGGGGGGGGGGGGGGGGTTATTACTGGTACTCTGTTTTCCCAAGCGACCACCCATGGGTTGCGTTGTTTAACTTCTGTGATCACACGAGAGCTGGTGTGTCCAACGCAATAAGCCACTCCCAGTTGAACCCACAGACCCAACCCTGCAACAGGCGGGATAAGGGTATGATGTTGGTTGGTTTGTTACGTACATATCATCGACATCATCATACCCATATCCTGCCTGTGGCAGAGTCGGGTCTGCGGGTCCACTGAAGGCCCCCAACCAGGCTTCTGGATTGATTAGTTTGTGGGTTGGGGTGTAAGCCAGGCAGCCATAACAGGTCAACCCCTTAGGAGGCCGCCTGCAGGAGATGAGGAGGTAGGTGAAAGGAAGAGGGTTAATTTGCAGCACCCAACGTTCTTTACCAACCACCCAAGTTGGTATTGACGTGGGTGTGCGTTGCTTAACTTCAGTGATCTAACGGGAACTGGTGTGTCCAACGCAACTTGGCCGCACACCCGCTGGAATATTGGCTGGTTTGTTACGTATAGGCCTATAATAAATCTTTGGCCTTCCTGAAAAGAGAAAAGAGATTTTTACTGATTGCTGATTAGTTTATGGGTTGGGGTGTAAGCCAGGCAGCCATAACAGGTCAACCCCTTAGGAGGCTGCCCGCAGGGAGATGAGGAGGTAGGTGAAAGGACGAGGAAGAGGGCTAATTTGCAGCACCCAACGTTCTTTACCAACCACCCAAGTTGGTATTGACGTGGGTGTGCGCTACTTAACTTCAGTGATCTAACGGGAACGACCCAACATGCAGACATTTTGTTTTTCTGTAATACGTATAGTCAAGGGGAGGGAGGAGGGTTCGAAACCATGTTCGTTTCTGTTAGTTTTTTTTTTTTTTTTTTGAAATAATATGCCCATTTTATTTTTCGGCAAGATTGGTGGTTGTTGTTATTGTTCTGCTTGGAGAGACATTTTGTAAGTCTGCAGACACACTACAAATGATTTGTATAAACTCATTATGATTGTTGCTTCTTTGTATCCATAAATATGCATATTTCATGTCGAGTGAAACATAAAACTCAAATTCGGGGGTTTGAGGAAGGAAAGGAGAGAAAGAAGTGCCCTTTACAGACAGAGAGAGAGAGGGGGGGTAGGAGTAGGAGGCATGAGGAATGTTTAACCCATTCCATCTCCTCACCATCATCAAAAGTTACGGGACTCGATCGTTGATCGTGAAAGCACTTGTATTTTCTTTCTTAGGGTAAGGTGGCGATGGTCTGTGGTAAGTTGAGTTCTTGCTAGTGCAGTGCTCCCCCCTGTATTTAAATCCCTATTATAATTCACTATAAGAGTAAAGAGAAGATGGAAAGGGAGGAGGAGTACCCCCAGCCCACCCCAACCCTCTCTCCTTCAAGATGTAGATCGACTTGTTGTCGTTACCAGGTGCATCTCGTTTAATCTCCTTTATTTCTTGTACCTCCTTGTAATATTTATAGCAAATGATTAGTGCGGTAGTAGTTGCAAAGTGCAGAGTTGTTTTTGTGCTGTTGGTTGGTATTAATAATAAACGTAAGTGGCGCCCTTGTTGCCACCTGGAAAGTTGAGGAAGCGCCATTTGATGCGACTTTTTATATTTGTGGCTTTGTTTTTTTTTTTACACATCTCCTAATGATGATTCCTTGAGATGTATTTTAGCAGTAGTCGAAAATGCATAAGATTGGTTCTCTTTCCTTGGTACAAATTTGAGTGGGTAGGGTAGATAAGGGAGTAGTTGTTTCTGATTCCTAACACTCCTTCCCCGTCTCCCCAGCTGCCCCTTTCTTCCTAAGGTTGCTAAAATGCGAGCATCTATTTCACGTTTCATATCATCCAAGTGTTTTGGAGGTTTGAGAGGAAGTGTTTGAGAGGAAGAGAAGGGGAACGCAGGGGAGCGGCTTATTTCGTTGGACACACCAGTTCTCCTCTAATCACTGAAGATAAACACCATAACCCCAGCTAGTACTAACATGGGTTTGCTGCTTGGGAACACTGGGTACTGCTAATAGGCAGTAATCGTTGCGTTAGTGTAGTGCAGTGGTGGCGAACCTGTGACCCACCGTGCAATTTTAAGTGACCCACCCGAACGTGAATCATATCTAGTTTATCGTATCATAGTGTGTGTGGGTTAAACGGGGACCTGGAGGTTAGAATCCATAGATCCGACCCTGCCACAGGCATTATGATGATGTTCTCTATTTGCTACTTTAATAACTAATATATTCATTATTAATAATAATTTTTTATTCATGAAAT
>JAAFCE010009126.1:3986756-4004869 GCA_013389805.1 Trigoniulus corallinus
GTCTGTTTCGCTGTTTCTTTCCCCCTGTTGCTCCTTGTCTGTCTCTCGCTCCCTGTCTAACCATGTCTCCCAGTCTCTATCTCTCTGTCTCACTGTTTCTTTCTCCCTGTCTGTCTCTTTCACTCTTCCTGTCTGTCTCTCCCCTGTCTCTCTCTACGTCGTCTGATCACTGAAGTTAAGCAACACAACCCCAGCTAGTACTGACATGGGTGGCCGCTTGGGAAAAACTGGGTACTGCTAATACACAAAAATCGTCGTAATTGTGTAGTTTCTGTACAGCCTCTGCGTAAGAACTATGCTGTAGACGGCTCCCTCTCTCTGTCTACCCCTTTTTCTGACCCTCCCTCCCTCTGTCGGTGTCTGCCTTCGCAGTGCAAGGCACTCGCCGTATGTATAACAGGATTACGCTGCTGATTTCGTTAAAGAATTTGTCGCTAGAGAGCGTTTGCAGTATCAGTACTCCCATTGAACCCTCTTCCCCCCTTTCGTTCCTCAAGGGCGACGACGACCAGCAACGCATTGTATCTCTTTCTTTCTCTACAAATATTTAATTTCAGATTGTGTTTCCTGTGCCTAATTGGATTGATGTTAACTCGGTGATCAAACGTGATCTGAAAAATGACGTATTTTTCGGCATTGCGCATGCGCACATTGTAGTGTTAACTCTTATTAAATTTCATTAGGCTGTTTATGGCGGAGTGAGAGGGCGTTGCTGTTGTTGTTGTCCTTGGTGATGATGGGAATGGTGCCGTCGTCTCCTGAGGGGAAAGTAAGGAGAAAGGTGAGGGATGGGCTGTTATTAGCCTCACACACCCTCCTCCTTCTCCTCCCCCATGTCCCCCTTCATCTTCCGAAAATGGATCGTGAATACGATCTCGTTTTCATTTGCTGAAAACATTAATCGAAATTGTAATCTTTCGCCATTGATTAAGACCAGAGGGAGGCTGTTGTAGTGTGTGGGGGGTAGGGGCTCGAGGGACCTAAGCCACAGAAGGAGGAGGAGGAGGACGAAAAGGTAAAAAAAGGACATTGTTGCCTTTTCATCATCATTACCACCTAAGATGAAAATCTTATATTCAAACCCCCTCCCCCCTCTCCTGCTCCTTCAATTCAAACGCCATTGTTGGTGGGCATGGCAACCGCCACCACTCGTTACTACTGTAGACCGCCATCTAGTGGTTGCCTCGGGAAGTAGTGATGGCCAGCCTTTTTTTTTTTATCATCTGTTGGTTGTGAAGCACCCGGTGGTGCAAAAAGTAGTGTGCCCGAGTCACTACGCCAATAGTGCCTTGTTCGATACTGGAGCGAGGTAGGTTGGGTTCTTTACCGGGCGAGAGACAGAGAGGCCCTGAGTGCACCTTCCTTCGGATGAGAAGTCAAACCGAGGTCCCGTGCGGTATATGATGGCATTTGGAACGTAAAAGAACCCTCTCTACTATGCAACGGGTAGTGGAGGCAACATTCCCAGGTGTAGGGGCTCGGTAGAGTGTCCCAACGATGGGTGGCAACCTACTGCGGAAAAACACAGTCCGATAGATCACCCATATCTTCACCCAGAGGGATAGGACGGGTACCCGACCCTGCCATAGGGACGTAGCTTTTTTTTTTGCTGCATATCCTATATTTTGTGGTTTGTTAATAACCGATACCACTTTAGACGTCATCTGAACCCGTTTAACGCCAAGGGCAGGTTGCAACTACACCATTCTCGGGTGGTTGTTGTTTGTTTGTTGGTGTTTTAGGGCCCGTCAACTACAAGGTCATTTAGAGCCCCGTCCACAGTGTAGTTCTGGTGCAGAGACTGCGCAGACACTACACTAATGCGACGATTTTTGGGTATTAGCAGTACCCAGTTTTCCCAAGTGTCCACCCATGTCAGTACTAGCGGGGGGCTGCGTTGCTTAACTTCAGTGATCGGACGAGAACTGGTGTGTCCAACGCAATTCACCGCTCCTCTCAGGTGGTCGAAGGACTGGTTGGTGAGGTAGAGTGATAGAGAGAGAGAGAGCTTTTAATAACTGTCTCTAGAAGGCGTGGCTGTGAGAGAGAGAGGAAGGAGGGAGAGGAAGCAAGCGGTCATCTTAATTTCGTTTCTCGGACCCCCATCAGTCTTTCCATTTTTATGACCACGATTTTTTTATTCTTCATGAAATTGTTTAGAGGCTCCGTTTTTATGGCGATAGTTTGAAATTCATCTTTGATGGCTCCATCTCAATCCTTTTGCTTCATCCTCCCACTACTAAAATGATGCTGCTGCTTACTTCCGATTCTTTTCTTATACCCACACAAAAAAAAAGAAATTGTGGGACGATTTCATTTCTTGAACTTTCTGATAGGTTTTAACCCTCTCTTACTCTCTCTCTCTCATCTTTCCCTCAGTCTTAGCATCTCTGCTTTCACTTCCCCCGTTTCCTCTATCCCGTACTCTTCCTACACCCCATCCTTTTTTTGTGTGATGCATCTAAAATATTTGTTACATTGTACTGCTTTTGTACGTCTTCCGCCCATCATCTTGTTGTTATGACATGTTCGTTTGTATCTGTGATTTCACTTCTCCACCCACGCACCGTTTTTTGTCCACCCTGTTTTATACACCCCTCCCTCACACTCCGCTGCTTTAAACCAGTCAGAGTTTACAGTCCATTTTGGTGATGAGGAGGCGAGGGGGATTCTCCTAGTAGGGCCCTAGGTATATTTATAGATTCCTTTTTTGTTTGTTTGTTGTCGCTGTGGTTGCTTAATTCCGCCTCGGTGGCGCAGTGAGTAGCGTGCGCGGTAACTGCGTCGGTGGTCGTAGGATCGATACTCGACCGAGGTGGGTTGGTCTCTACCGGGCTGAGTGAAAGAGAGACATGCCCGGAGTGCGTCTTCCTTGGGGGCGAGAAGTAAAACCGGAGTCCCGTGTGGTTGGTGTACGATAACATTTGCAACAACCCTCTCTACTATGGAAGGAGTAGATGAGGCAAAATTCCGAGCTCGCCATCCCCCCCCCTTGGCGGCGGTGGAATTCCTTAACGAACAGTAAGACCGACGATAAATAAGCATAGGGTTGCAGCTGTGATTGGCGACCGACTGCAGAATAATAAAAAAAAAAACACAGTCTAGCCAAGTTGCGTTGGACACCCCAGTTCTCATGAGATCACTGAAGTTAAGCAGCGCAAGCCCACGTTAGTATCAACATAGGTGGTTAGTAAAGAACGTTGGGTGTTGGAAATTTCCCCTCTCCTACATCGTCTACACCTACCTCCTCATCTCCCGCGAGCAGCCTCCTAAGGGTTCGTCCTGTGGTTCTCCCCATCCTATGAAATTAACCCAACATGTATCACTCTTGTGCCCATTCAGAGGAACAGGAAGGGCACCCTACCCTACCCTAGGCGGAAAGGGGGGGGGGGGGTTATGAGTTGGAGTTTGCTTGCTGTTGCTTCTTCTACGATTCCGTATTTTTTTTTCTATTTTTATTTTTCAAATGGCATCTTTTCAGCATCTACTCTTTTGTCATCATCCTATTGCCGCGTCGTAATTTCTACATCGATTCTATTTTAGTATGCGTACTCTTTATTTGACGCGTTAACTCTTAATTAACCTCTTTCGCATTAACCCTTACTCGACGACGACGACAACAACAACAAGAGCAACAAAAAATGCACATAGTTAATTTTGAATGAAACAATATTGATTTCGTTGACGTAATGTGCGACCGACCCCCGCCGTATTTCCCTTTTTTTTTTTTTTATCGTGCAGTTGGGTGTGGCGAAATGAGTGACGTTAGCGCGTGCACTTTGGCGGGGAATTTGTCGGCGGCGCACGTGCTTCTTTCATCAGCGCGCGAAACTCGAGAGCCACGTGGTTGTAGGATACCGGTGTGTATATACAGGGTGAATCGGAATGAGTGATTGCATTAAAATGGAGTTATTCTGGCGACTCATTTCCCCCTACCCCCCGCCTTTTTTTTTCTTTCTGAGATATCTATCTTGTTTTTAGATATTTTAATAATAACGTTGATCTATTCGAGAATAATCGACGGTGTTCCTCAGAGGTCATCACACAATCTTTAGATATATACACCCCCCCCCCCAAAAAAAACTGTATCTAAAATGTATCCCGCCACCCGCCTATCTCGCCGGGGTTTTTTTTTTTAAAAAAAAAAGAGAGAGATATTTGATGGAAGTAGCAATTTAAAAGTTTTTATACTAAACCCTGTTTCAGCGGTTGGTTTCTCGTCAGAGCGCCGTTGGATGCCAGGTTATTATAATCTTTTCTTTAGTACAGTACATCTACAATTCTGAAAACTTCGTGGTGGCTTCAAGTGATGGAGTGAAAAGTTGGAAATGAAGGCATTCGTATAAAATTATTGATCTGCAAAAACATTTTTATTTTTTTCCCCCCCAAAGAAAATATCATTTAAAAGATACATTTTAAAGCAATAGTAAAGGGTGAACCACGTAAGATGAAGAGAAAAAGGGCCGCGGATAAAGGACGGAGAGAGAGCGGAAGTGCGCAGGATGAGTGTGGAGATGAAAGAAATATTGAATTATTCATCTTAATTCAGAATTCCCTTCATCTTTTGCGCTTTACGCCTGGCATCACAACAGCCAATTGTGTCGAAACTGCGCTTGGCTGCTGCATCGTTGTCATTTCCACCTCCGTGACGTCATTTCCACCTATTTCTTAACGTTAGTGAATTATTTCTTGTCGCCATCGTCGGCTTATATTTGTCACTACTGCATGTGGTGTAATAACTCCTCCGTCTTTGTATCCATGGTAGCTTACTCGATGACTGCTGCGTCAGTGGTTCAAGGTTCGATACTGGGTCGAGGTAGTGGTTTCGGGGAGCGGTTCATTGCGTTGGACACACCAATTCTCTCGTCTGATCACTGAAGTGAAGCAACGCAACCCCCAGTTCGTACTAACATGGGTGACCGCGTTGGAAAACTGGGTACTGCTAATACCCAAAAATCGTCACATTAGTGTAGTGTCTGCGCAGTCTCTACATTTGAACGATCCAGTGGACGGGGAGCTAATGACGTTGTAGTTGATGGGCCCTAAAACATCAACGAATGAACCCGTTGGGTACTTGCCCGGGGGCTCTATGCTAATCTGTGGATGCGGTTTGGCGCGAAAGAGAGAGAGAGAGAAGGGGGAGGTCCCGAGTGTGCCTTCTATCGGATGAAAGGTAAAAACTGAGGTCCCGTGTGGTGTACGGTGGCATTTGCACGTAAAAGAACTCCCTCTACTATGCAACGGATAGCAAATAAAAGCTACTCCTACCCCTTTTTCCCACATTTGGCAAGGTTGGGCACCCATCTTGTCTCTCTTTCTGAACGGACACAAGGGTAACCAATTGGACAGTGTTTTGCCGACAGCGGGTTGCCGACCAAAGCTGCAACCCCAATGCTTATTGATCGTCGGTCTACTGTTGGTTGGGGCACTCCACCAGACGCTAGGAGGAAGGGGAGAGCGAGCTCCTACTCCTGGGAATTTTGGGTCATCTACCCCATTGTATAGATAGAGAGGGTTTTTGACGTACAAATGCCATCGTACGCGGCATGGAACCTCGGTTTTACTTCTCGTCCGAAGGAAGGTGCGCTCGGGGCCTCTCTCACCCGGTAAAGAAGCCAACCCACCTCGGTCCAGTATAGAACCAAGACCACTTACGCAGTAACCGAGCACGCTACCTACTATGCAACGGGTAGATGAGGCAAAAATTTCAGGTGTAGGAGCTCGGGTATTGCATTGGGCACATCAGTTCCGGGGTGATCACTGAAGTTAAGCAACGCAACCCCAGACATGGGTGACCGATTGGGAACATTGTGTATTTTCCTGATACCCAAAAATCGTAGCAGTGTGGTGTCTGTGCAGTCTCTGCATTGAAACTACGCATTGGACAGGGCCGTAATACCGATTGTAGATTAAGGGCCGTAAATCACCAACAGAAGTACCTCGGTGGAGTGTCCCAACGAACAGAAGGCTGACAATAAATAAATATAGGGACTGTAGCTGTGGTAGGCAGCCGGCTGCAGAAAAAAAATACCGTGGCCCAATAGATGGATCACTCGCGTGTCCATTACGAGAGAGAGAAAGAAGATGGGTACCCGACCCATTCATAGGTAGGAAAAGAATTAGGACTGGCTAAATGGGAGTAAATCTAAGTAAAGGCGCGCGTGTAGATAGATATGCCGATATTCGCCCTCTGGTGTCGGGAAATGTCTTTGAAGAGCTGACAGATGTGAGAACCAACTTAGTAAACCCAATTGGATGTCGACTTTTTTGGAGTAGTAATAACATTTTATAAAGCCTATTTGATACGTTATTGAAACTTAAGTCTTAACGGTGATAGACGACGAGGAATGGTCAGTGGAAGGGTGTGGGGGGAGGGGTAAAGAGGTGTGGATGATGCCCTGGGCACTCATGTCCAATAGCAAAGAAGTAGACTGCTAAATGACAGCGCCATCTATATTACTTTACTATAAACATCGTTCTCTGTAATAGCTTTCCATTCATTCTCGCAACGTGTAGGTTGTTTGTTGCCAAGTAACGAGAATTTCAAAAGCTCGTGGTAATGTTGTTGTTGCCAGGCAACGGCATTTTGCACGTGACTGGGATTTTGAACGATGCAGTCAGTCAGTGAATACATTTGTGACACGGCGGCCATTATCAACAAAGTAGTAGCAACACAATAATTTAATAATGGCGGTCGTATTTTGGGAGATGAGGTTCCTTTTAAACTTTTGGCAACAAATTGGTGGTGGTGGTGCTGCTGTTGCCCCAAATCTCGATAACGATGTTAAAACGCAAGAGTAGTGGTGGTATTGAATAGAAATGGCCTTGTGTAAGAGAGGGGTACTGGTGTGTGTGAGGCTGGGGAACAAAGTTAAATGATCTGAAATGAATTTTCAAAAATGTGAAAAATGGTTGGGGGAAGGGGATTTAGATAAGAATTGCGTTATTCAAAGGGGTTTGGGGCTAGGGGACCCATCACACCAAACAGCTGCATTCAAGGGCCAACTTAGGTCCTACCCTTTGCTCTCTCTCTCTTCTCTCCTTTGTGTCGGTGCGGTAACACAGGGAAAGAGTAAAATTCATTCATCCAGTTATGACCACGTTGAAATTTAATATCGATGGAACTGGTGTGGACGGAAAGTAGTACTACATCCGGTGGGGGGGGGGGTACCGGGGAAGAAACGTTTCCCCTGAATTGACATCTGGAATTTCAAGGCGTTTCTTTTCTTGTGATAGGTACTTTTTCTCCCCTATTTTGAAATAGTTTTTCGATAACTCCATTGTGTGGCTGGTGCTGGATACGTTTTTTTTCTTCTGTTGATCTAAAATGGATCGTCGCCAACCGATTAGTCAGATGTGGATGTAGAAAAACAGGGGATGGGGTAAGGGGAAATAAGACAAAGAGAGGTACTGGGCTAACCCCCTGTCCTTCATTTTGTCATCGTGGTCGCCACCATTTCTCTACTTCCATGTTGTTTTTTTCCCCGTCTTCTTCGGTCCACCATTTTTCATTTCGACGTGTTATTTCTTCTACCATTCTTTTGATTAGGTTCAATTTGATAGTCAGGTGACATTTTGGTTAGGGAAGAGGGGATAACAAGTAGTGAGATGCCACCGAGGATCGAACCTCCTCCTCTTCCTCCTTCCTCTCCCTTTTGCAACCCTCCTCCTTCTTCTTCTTCTTCTCATAAAATTGGCCATTTGCTCAGAAGTGCTCTTTACCCAAATGCATTTTTATTACAATTGATAGAATTAGATTTATACCGTGAGTTATGGGGTCCATAGACGACAGTCCAATTCTGACAGGCTTTTTTTTGGGGGGAGGTTGGTTATAACAGGGTGAATTCAAAGAAAGTGAGGGAAGGATTGCAGAAAGGAGGACAAGAAAATAGGCGACAGACCACCGCTATTGTTGAACGATTTTCACCTCTTGTAATAATGGTGGTCGACGACGTCAACAACAACAACAATACAACCAAAATAAAGATGGGGATCATTCAGAAATTCTAGGTATATAAAGTGGGGAATAGACACAGTGACGCTCCTACTTCGTTCGTTTTCTCTCTCCCTCTCTCTGTGTGAATTTCAGAGTAAGAGTGTCTCTATTGCACTGACCTGCCTCAGTAGTGTGCTCGATTTATTGTGCTAGTGGTTCTAGGTTGGATACTGGACCGATGCGGGTTGGTTTCTTCCGGGCCAGAGAGAGAGAGAGAGAGAGAGAGAGAGAGAAATATGCCCCGAGTGCCGCCTTCCTTCGGATGAGAAGTAAAACCTAGGTCCCACGTGGTGTACGATGGCAGTTGCACGTCAAAGAACCCTCTGCAACGGGTGGATGAGGCACGACTCTCAGGTGTAAGAGGGAGCGGCTTATTGCGTTGGACACGCCAATTCACGTCTGATCACTGAAGTTAAGCAACGCAACCCTAGCTAGTACTGACATGGGCGGCCGCTTGGGAAAACTGAGTACTGCTGATACCCAAAAAATCGTCGCATTAGTGTAGTGGCTGTGCAGTATCTTCGTTAGAACTACGCAGTGGACGGGGCTCTAAATGACCTTGTAGTTGAAGGGTCCTAAAACATCAGCGAACGAACGAGAACAGTTCGTAGGCCGTCGATAAACATTGGAGTTGAGTTCCGGCTTTGGTCGGCAGCCTGCTGCTGAAAAACACCGTCCAATAGATCACCCTTGTGTCCATTCAGAAGACAAGATGGATACCCTACCCTGCAATTGGCGGGAAAAGGATTAGAAGTTGCTTTATTGTCTCTATTATACTATCACCACCTCCACCGTCACATACTGGCTCGCGACTCTGACTTGTATTATCGTGTTGCCGCCTTTGGACTTCCTTCCTCTTCCTCGAATTTTTTTTTTCTGGCTCTGCTTCTTCCGCTTGTCGTAGTAGTAGCACCACCAGCCTTCCTTGGTCCCTCTCTCTCTCTCCCTTCTTCCCTAGTTTCTTAAGACCGATCTTCTTAGTAAAGATGTGTGATAAGAAAAATGTGTTTTCTTTGGTCGATGGAAGAAATGTGACTTTTAAGTAAGAAAAGAGACCAAGGCGAGAGATAGCGGGCCCGAATGCACCGTTTTTTTCCTGCGCTCTCTCTCTCTCTCTCTCTCTCTCTCTCTCTTTACGGAAAATGATGATGAGTGTAGCGGAAGAGAGAAAGGGGGCGGGCTCCGCCGCGTGTTAAGGAGAGGGGGAATAAGAGGGCAACATATGGAGGGGAAGGGGTAAAGCTCTAACGAAAAGATTGGGAGGAAAATGTAACACAATGGGTTTTTTTTCCGGGGTTCATTACTGTTGTTGTAGAAGAGAGGGGCGGCAAAGGTTCCAGGATCAACTTTGGAGACGTGTCAACAACAAGATTGATGCGACAAACACTCCGTCTACCGCACTAAAATGGAATCCTAATGGAACTCGATTAAGAATGTAGAAGAGAGAGAGCGCCGCGTTCTTTTTTTTTTAAAAAAAAAACAAGTTCGAAAAATGAGATCGAAGATTCGACACATTACTCAGTTTTCCTTTACCAGATGTGACCGACCGTTAGAAGGCCCGGGATAAGTCTGATTGTTATGCCATTTAGTTCACAAAGTGCACAAAAGGGAGGTGAGGGGCCGGTAAAGAGAGAGAGGGGAGAGTAGGACATCAGAGACCTACAGGGGGGGGGGGACGATGACGTAGGTATGCTTTTATTGAGAACATTTATCATTTCATGAAAGTTTTTTTTTCCCCTGTCCCGCAGTTGATGGTTGACTCGTGGGTTCATGCTTGCTGGTTCGATCCCCACAGGTTTCTTTATCGGACATGAGGGAAGAACGAAAATCCCAAGTGCGCTTGGTGGGAAGTAGAGCGTGAGACGTGTATACCGTGTCACTTTACTGCGCAGTAAAAGAACCCTTTCTACTCATAATATATATAGGATGTAGATTACCAAATGTCCCAGGTGTAAAGAATCACTTCTCCCTCTCGCCGTCGCCCACCCCTCCCCCGATCCTCTGATGTCGGTAGAAGAAGACCTAGTCCTAGAAAGGAGATAGGCCGACGTTAAATTAACAGGAGTAGTGGCGTTAAGTTCCCCGGGCTACGTAAGTAGGTCGCCTAACAGTTCAGCATTCCATTTCTGTTATCAATGCAACAAACGGGCACCCGCCCCCTGCCATAGGCGGGTTACAGTTGAAGTGAGAGGAGCTGTAGCCTAGAATCGGCCCGGGATGGGACTATGCTTGACTGGTATCGCTCTCCTTTGTATTTGTTTCTGGATTCATTTAATGGGTTGGGGAATTAGCCAAGCAGCCATAACAGGACGAACCCTTAGGAGGCTGCTTGCGGGAGATGAGGAGGTAGGCAGTGGACATAGGAGAGGGGAAATTTGCAGCACCCAACGTTCTTTACCAACCACTCATGTTGGTACTAACGTAGGCTTGCGCTGCTTAACTTCAGTGATCTCACGAGAACTGGTGTGTCCAACGCAACTTGGCTGCACCTTCGTTGGTGTTATAGGGCCCTTCAACTACAAGTTCGTTAGAACCCCGTCCACTGTATAGTTCTAGAGCTGACACTGCACAGACACTACACTAATGTGACGATTTTGGTTATAAGTGGTACCCAGTTTTCCCAAGCGGCTACTCATGTCAATACTAGCTGGGGTTGCGTTGCTTAACTTCAGTGGTCAGACGAGAACTGGTGTGTCCAACGCAATAAGCCGCCCTCCTCTCTGCAGTCAGTCCCCGATGCAAATATTAACAGTTTTATAATTATTAATATCATAGTTTTGAAGGTAAATCTGTAGGCAGCAGAGGTGGGTACAGCGGTGTTGGTTTATGGCCAGTATTTTGCAATATTGCTCCCAAGGTGGTCCTGCCCACACAATGACGTCAGAGAATAGACTATAATGAACTATTACGTGGAACTTGAAAAAGCGCATGCGCGCGCGCATGTTGGATGTGCGGTGGAGAAGTTGGAATGCAGTGCAAAAGAATTCATGGCACGACAGCGGTTTCTATTCGCAGTCGATATACTGTATAAGCCTATATATTCTTACGACGCTTTCTTTTCTCTTCCTTAGTTAATTTCCCTTTGGATCCTATTATAACCACCTGGTTTTTCTTAATGAGAAAAGTTTACTTCCTCCGTACTTCACCCATGCACTTCCGATTTACTGTCTTTCTTTTTTCTCTCCCTCTTTTCGACAACTCGGTGAAAAAGAGGGACACGTGTGGTTGGGCGATCAGTAGTATTTTAACGACACTCTTAAATCAGCGCCATCTGGCACCAAGAAAGAATAATTCTCAGTCGCAATCAATTTGATATTAAAAAATAATCTGCTTTACTCTTTTAAGTCCATGGATGCCCGTTCGAGCCCTTCGCCCCCTGATCAAGGCGAAACCTTCCATCCTGGATAGAGCGGCTTATTGCGTTGGACACACCAGTTCTCGTCTGATCCCTGAAGTTAAGCAATGCAATCTCAGCTAGTACGTACTAGCATGGGTGGCCTCTTGGGAACACTGGGCACTGCTAATGCCCAAAAAAATCGTCCCAACTGCGTAGTGTCTGTGCAGACTCTGCATTAGAACTAAGCAGTGGATGGGGCTCTAATGACTACTGTAGTTGAAGGACCCTAAAACACAAACAAAACCAATCCTGGATGGGAACTAAAGTCGCTTGTAAAATTTCATAAAGAAATTCTGCCATTCTCCAATGCCTGTGGTTGCAGGTTCGAGCCTGGTCGAGGTAGATGATTCTTTAACCTTCCGAATCGAATGGGAAATAAAGTCGTAGTGTGCCCCAAAGTAATTGGCCCACTTACACCAAGACACCTGACCAGATGCATATGTAGCAATAAAATTTGTGTCCCACCAGGGGGTTATTGCGGGCCAGTGCCGGGCCGCAGACAGCAGTTTGAGAAACACCGCCCTAAAAAGTGTGTAGGTCGTCACCACCTCAAGAGCACAACGAAATTGAGAACTGAAGACGGTCGACGAAATAATCTACCACCCCCTGGACAAGGGTCAAACCAGTGCACCGCAACTTCAGAGATCATCAGTTGTTACCGATTGTTAGGGCCCACGACTACATTGGTCATTAGGGTACAGAATGGAGTAGTACAGTAGTGGTAATGTGAAGCCCGTATAGACACCACAATGTTACATCGGCGATTGGGTACCAACAGTACCCAATATTCCCAAGCGGGTCACCACCCATCCTAGTACTACCTCCTGGGTTTGCGTCGCTTAACTTCATTGATCGGATTACAATTAGTGTGTCCAACACAATGAGGCCACTCCATCCAAGTGGAGGACAGCCATTCCCTCCCCATTCATCATATCTAAAATTTATATTTTGTCCTTGCTCCTGTCCCGTTTTGGGGCCATTTTGAGATTAGAGATGCGCGCATGCGTCGTATACACACTAACACGCCCATACGGTTTATTTTTTTGCCCTTCCTTACTGTCGTGGGACGGTTAATTTATGTTGGAAATCAAGCAAAAAAAATCCACTTCCATCCACCCACAAAGACAATAAGATTTGTGTAGTGTACATTTGGGAGAAGGGGATGGGGGTAAAGGGGCTCAATGCAGTGAAATGTCGATGAAATAATTTGGAGGTTGGAAAACAGGCATTCTGTACTAAATTACGCCGATTCTTTGGTTCATAAATTCAAGGAAAGTGGTCACTGGTGAGTTGTGTTGAGCCTGAAAAACGATCACTCCGAGCCCTTACTTTTAATTTCGGAAATGAAATGTGGTGGGATGTGAGTGGGCCTAGAAGCTGAGGGGCAAGGGCAGCAGGTCCCAGTTGTGGTTGTTAGGTTACAGGATGTGAGTTTCTAGAAAGGTGTGAATGAAGCGAAGAGGCAGTAAAGAGTAGAAGAAGGGGGAAAGGGAGGGGGATTGGTGAAAAAAAAAGAGAGGGATGTAAAATGTGTAACTAGAGACAATGATGTTATCTCTCATCTCTAAGGGTTCGCGCCTGTCTTGTCTTCTCTAATCCACGAGGTGTAAATTTCCGATTTCTTTTTCATCCTCGTTTCCTCTCTAATATGTGTGACGACGACTTTATTTCACACGCCGTTTCTTGGCGGAAAACAAAATATTGTCTAATCACTTCTTTTGGGGAGAAACGGGACGAACCGGGAACACTTCTACTAAAGAATTGTTATGGCGCTCCACCCTCTCCTTCTTTTTTATCCCTGAATTATACGTTGTTTGTGTTGTGTGCGTTTTTTTTTTTTTTTTTTTGCACGACAAAAAAACAATTTAGATCTCCAATTTGTACTGTTTGTTGCAAACAATGAAATTAAGAAAGCGGAAATAGGTGGCGCCCTCATTAATAAATCTTACTTTTTCCTCTCCTCTTTACCGAAGAAAAGCTTCATTAGCATGGTAGGTGAGGTACCACCATAAATTACAAGGACCATTATAGAATTAGATGCGAAAAGAATTGTTACTGCTGTTGTTGCTACGCCACCGTGTTCTATTCCGACGAAGGCCAGCAAGGGACAGTTCATCAACTACGTTATACAGAGATCAGAGTCTTTTTTTTTTTAATTTACGTGGTGGTCGGTAGCACCCAGGGTAGGGGGAGACCAAAGCAGACGTGGGAGCAGGTTGTTCGTAAGAACATGGCAGTGTGTTGGGAGGACGGGAAGCTGGTGGGAAATAGACGGGAGTGGAGGGCTAGAACCCGCAGACTCGACCCCCGGGATAAGGGTATGATGATGATGAAAGCAACTTCTAACCCTTTTCTCACCTATGGCAGGGTCGGGTACCCATCTTGTCCCTTCTGAATGGACACAAGGGCGATATGCAATCCCTATGCTTATTTATCGTCGGCCAACTGTTGGTTGGGGCACTCCACCAGACACCAGGAGGGAGTGGGGGGGCCGAGCTCCAAAACCTGAAAATTTTGCTTCATCTACCCGTTGCATATTAGAGAGGGTTGTGTGACGTGCAAATGCCATCGTGCACCACAAGGGACCTCGGTTTTACTTCTCACCCGCAAGAAGGCGCACTCGCGCAGCCCCTCTCTCTCTCTCTCTAAGCAGCCAACCCACCTCGGTCCAGTATCGAACTTAGAACTACTGACGCAGTGCCGAACGTACTGTGCAACGGGTAGATGAGGCAAAATTTCCAGGTGCAGGAACTCGGTGGAGTGCCCCAACCAACAGCAGACCGACGATAAATAAGCATAGGGGGTTGCAGCTTTGGTCGGCAACCGGCTAGGGAGCGGCGAATTGCGTTTGGACACACCAGTTCTCGTCTGATCACTGAAGTTAAGCAGGGCAATCCCAGCTAGTACTGACATGGGTGGCCGCTTGGGAAAACTGGGTACTGCTAATACCCAAAAATCGTTGCATTAGTGTAGTGTCCGTGCAGTCTCTGCGTAGGAACTGTGCTGTGGGCGGGTCTCTAATGACCTTGTAATTGAAGGGCCCTAAAACAACAACAAGCTAGGCAACCGGCTGCGAAAAAAAATACTTAACCAATATATATCATCTTTGTGTTCATTCCGGGGGACAAAGATGGGTACCCGACCCTGCCATAGGCGGGGGAAAAGAGGTTAGCAGTAGTAGCGTTTTGCTATTCAGATATGTATTAGTTATTTATAGAAATCGACTATATAGAATTCTGGCAGACAAGTAGGAAGTGTGGGGTGGACGGGGATGTGGTGGGAGATAGACGGGAGTGGAGGACTACAACCGGCAGACCCGACCATGTCACAGGCGGGATTAGGGTATGATGATGATGATGATCTGGCAGACAAGTAGGAAACATGCGTTAATTTAATATTCGAGATTTTAACACATGTTCGTGAGCACGAAATGGCGCAGGATGGGGCGGGGGTATTGGTGCAGTTGCTTGCTAATAACAACGCCCTCTTCTCATTGCCGCCGAATTATTCCCTCCTCCCCTTCACTACCTTCCTCCCTTATCCGACAACACTTTTTTTTTGACACACCATGTAATCAAAGCACGTAGTTATTTGATTGTCTCTTTGATAGCATTCAAAAATTGGATCAATAATAATCTTCGCATTTTTCATCATCATCATCACCATCATCATTTAGAGCAGAATATTCAGAAAATGGGGGGAGGGGGTGGATGGGAAGGAGAAGAAGAGGCGGAGGAAGTGGGCGTGTGCATCATTAGCTTCTTTGGGTCCCTTTCCTTCCGTTCCTATCTGCTTTTCCGCTGGATGACAATACTGTGTATGTGTGGGTGTGACCAATGATTTAATCGGTACCTCGCCCCACCTCTATCAAATTTTAATGAAGGCCCATTGATTAAGGGCAGAGAGAGAGAGAGAAGGGTAAGGGGAGATGGGGGGTGGGAGACGTCACACGGTAGTAGGGTGGCGTGCGGTCCATGAGCCGCAAATTCTCCTTTGTTTATGCGTTGCTGTACCTCATAGAGAGCAGGAGGGAGGTGGAACGGAGGAGGGGGGGGTGAGGGTGAAGATGATCTTCTTCATTAACTTGTTGGACCTCTAACCCTTTCAAGTCCCTTTTCATATTTTAAATTATTTTTTGACTGTCATCAATACCGGCCACTTCCGTTTCTGGTGTCGGACCTGCAGCGTCAGGAAATTTCGAACAAGGAGTTGATCGACGATCAATAATCTCTTCCCTAACCTGAACACCTCCGCTGTCCACGGTTGTCCAGTTTAGAGGGCGAGGAGGAGGAGGATGAAGAGGGGAGGGGGGAAAGAAGAGGAGGACTTGAAGATGTTCCCCATGCCACCACCACCCATGTGTGTTCAATTATTGTTTCAACGAGATTTCACTTCAGGTTGAATTCCACTCTCTAACGACACCATTTCAACTTAATTACTTGCCTGAAATTGAAATACTGACCACTGCTTAGGACCCTTACGGGCGAATATTTCTCCCCTATCCCTTTAATGTCCGATAGCCCAATAATGGACAAACAATGTGTCCTCCTCTACAATATCCCTCCCCCGCTTCCTTTCGCCTCGTCTCCACATCGCATCTCTAACTCGAGAGATTTTATATTGAGTTTATCGGGCCTTGAGGACCCCCACCACCACTCCTCTTTCAGGACTGGGTCACTTCCAAACTACAGATGTGTACAGGGCGTCCCTCTACATGAGATGCTCCTCTTTTCGCTACATTTCTAAGTCCCCGCCTTATTACAGTAGCGCGAGAGATGAACAACTCCTAATCAGCCTGCGGTGAAACCTTCTCTGGTTCAGTCTGTATGTAGGTCCCGGTTGGTTATTAAATGAACTTGTATGGGTTCGATCCTGGCTGTGGTTGCCATGGTTTTAATTCGAACAGACAACTGAAATACTGCGTTTGTCTCACCGAGAAAGATAACAGCACTTTGCATTTTACGTACTAATACCGATAGATAGGTCAACTGAAATTGGGAAAACATTAGAGTGCCCTCTTGCGTCAGCATCCCGCAATCCCTGAATCGGACAGGCTGATCTAACCTGCCATTAATCATATGTAATATTTTGTCTTTCAGAATTGGAACGACTTCAGAATGGCGGAGTCCCCAGTAAGTCGTCATCACCTGGAGATTCTAGATACCTGGAGGTGACCAAAGACAAGCCCATCAAACTTCAGGTCAAAGTATTAGTTCCGGTTAAGGATCATCCCAAGGTATCTTCTAGCCGAATTCTGTTATTTCCTATTTACATTTTGGAGAACCTGACATCACGACTACTAAAACCACTGGTGATGACGTGGCGTCGGTCACCAGAACAAAACCTGGGACGGGAGCGAGGTCCACAAGATTGCTTGCTAATCATCACATTCTAAATACAGTAAAACCTGTTGGACATTGTGATAGTGTTGTCCGTTGCACTCCCATCATTTATAAAACGATATTAGTCGAGGGGGTGGGTCAGCAATCAGGTACAAAATTTTTTTTGTCTTCCGGTCAGTATAACCAAGCACATCAATCGATTCAAATTATACCACTATTTCTATGGAATGATGGTTGGCGGGAGGTTAGAAAGGAGGACGTTTCCATGACATCAGCCTGTGGTGTGAGTCGAAAGGGGATGGATGGGGAGAACCACGGAACAGTGACTGCCCCGCCCTTTCAGCAAAGAAAACCAACTCCCAACCTTTTTCCCGGTCCTTGTCCCTCTGAATGGACACATGGGTGATCTAATGGACGGAATTTTTCCGCACCCGGCTGCAACTCGTATGCTTATTGATGGTCGGTCTACTGCTCGTTAGGGCACTTCACGTCCACCAGACGTCAGGAGGGAGTAGGGGCGACTGTTCGTTGGGGCACTTCACCGAAGCCAGGGGAGGAACGAGGGCCTACACCTGGGAATTTTGCCCCATCAATCACCCGTTGCATAGTAGAGAGGGTTCTTTTACGTCCCAATGCCATCGTACATCACACGGGACCTTTGTTTTATTTCTCATCCGAAGGAAGGCGCACTCGAGGCCTGTCTCTTTCTCTCTCGCCCGGAAAGAAACCAACCCACCTCGATGATCCAGTATCGAACCTGGGACCACTGATGCAGTAAATCAACAAGAAAGAATATATCGCACAATAGTAAAACGTTTGATAGCTAAGGGTGTAGGTCCGAGTCCCGAACTTGTCTCGAATGTGTATCACTGCAGATTCTATTCTCATGTAACCCTTGAAGAAATGGGTCCGGGGTCCCTTCCCCCTACTCAGTCAACCCAATTACATGCAAGAACGACAGTGGTGCCATCAAGTGCCGAAAATGCCACGATAGCGTGTAGCCTAGTCACGTATTTTTTGTTTCTTCCTTCGGTGACATATCTGCATCGTCACGTTGGAGCGCCGCATAGTACCACACCCCTCTACGCCACATCTTTTCAAAGAATACACACCTGATACCAATCTCCAAAAAAAACGACTTAATTACTTTTTATCCAGGACATGAGCTCTGGATTCACGATGAGATGCAACTTCCCTCAGCCACAGGACGGGGCCCAACGAAAAGAAAAGCGAGGAGAGGTGTATGTTGTTTCATCCTCGTGAAGCGCACAACCCCTAAAAGTCTTTATCCTTGTATCCAGCTCCAACGGAAAAATATTCCCAGTCTACGCCGTTTAATTACCAATATGTCACTGGGAACTCCCATATGAGGGGGGGG
>JAAFCE010009126.1:4017055-4027296 GCA_013389805.1 Trigoniulus corallinus
AAAAAAGAAATAAGAGGCCATTTCCGTTCTTCATTTTTCTGAAATAATGACGTTCATTTGTAGTTTAAAACTATTAATCAAATTTTTATATTTATATTTTAAAAAAAAAATCAACAACACATCTTAGGTTAAAAAGAAATTAATTCAAATTAATTTATAAAAAAAAAACAACAACAACTAAATCACTGATAAAATTTATTAATGTGGTGACCTCGATAAATAAAGTTCGTTTTAACGAGGTTTCGCCATTAACGGGTTACGCATATTAATTAAATTTAATTTTGATTAAAAAAAATTATGAATTTATAGTTAGCATCAGAATTTGAACAGATTTTAACACTTGTCCACATTCATAAAGCAAAAATGCACATCCTCTTTTTCATTTTAAAAATATTCAATTAAATAACATTATTAGCAGCAACTTAAATTAAAGATAAAAATCAATTAATATTTATTTAACCAACAAATGAAGGAGAAAAGAAAAACTTACCCGCTTTACTAATTTCATGTTAATTTTGACTGTCTGTAACAAAAGTCAATTGGAAAATCGCCGCCATGTTTCGATAAAGGGAGTCGTTGTCTTTTTGAAACAGATTATACATTCATACGGTACTAATCATTTGATATGATGTTGAATGATCTTTTTCATTGAAATTAGGCTGTGCATTTGTACGCATTATGAAGGAGAGACCAGAGTGCTCAATTTAATGTTGTAATAAGTCCATTTTTTAAACTCATCCATATTTTAGGGATTCATTTTCTGCCATCCATAGGCAGTCAGTCATATCTACGTCACATTTTCCATTGATCTTCAGAACTCATTCAGTTTTTCGTAGTCAATTCTAGTCACTACATACTGTAGCTCAAACAATAATTATGGATGCATGGCCAGTAATGAAAGATATTAAGATGATTCTTGAATTTCAAGAATATTATCTTCTAAATTGGTTTTAAAATCAACTTTCGTTTTGGGGCGGCCATTTCACTTCTTAGAGAAACTCAAAAACATTCTTTTTTTTCCCGCCTTTTTAGCCCGTCGTGTTCGAATTTCGAGCGTCTCGTCGCCATTCGAACGCGACCGTTATGTAGTGTCTAGTTTTAAAGCTAGAATCATTATACAGTTTCTTTAATTGAAGCAAAAAATCTGTTTATGTTGCTACCACGATTAATTCTTTACTACTGTATACATAAACTGCTCTACACTGTGTGATTATTGGCTTTATTTTATAGAGATTACTGAAACTTTGTCGACGTTCACTGGTGGGTCTTGTAGAATACGGGAAGCCATTTTCGAGCTAGTAATAAGTAAGTTGAATTACAGTTGCCTTTATCTTTTTTTTTTACTGTATATTGTATGAAAGAAAAATGTCAATTAATTCCGATTCATTTTTTGTTACTTTATAGTGTTGCTATCAATGGTCATCCTTTTTAAAATTATTTGAGCGTTTGGAGCCTATCATTCCAATATGTACGAACGATAAACGTGATCTGCAGCATCATGTTTTCATTCATAATTAACACCGAAATGCCTTCTCTAAGTTTCCGACCCTCGTTAATTCGGGCCCGTTAATTCTGGGTATCTAATAACAGGTATGATTTCTTCAAATGAATATGATCTCCAAAAAAAGCTCTGCCAAGCACAATAGTGATCCACCACTTCAAAAAAAACTATTAGCTTCCAAGGGTCATGAAAAAGATTATCTTATTCATTGGTTTGAGAAGTGTGAGCCATTTAGGGGGTTGACAAAATTCATTTGGGCCTTAACTCTGGGGTTCAATGAGGGAAGAAATTGTCACATTTCACCTGAGAGCATTCATGAAATTGAAGGCTTAAAAAGGGAGAGCAAATGTTGTTGACTACATTCTGCTACTGTACGTACCATTAAAAATGGTCACCAAGTGATGAGAGAGAAGAAAATGGACATTGTATTGCTTATAAAAACTGTGCCAATGACGACTCTGCTCAAAGTTTGTAAATATATTGCTGTATATAATTTATAAAAATGGCAATTGCGGTGACGAGAGCTCATATGACATCGTACTGATGAAGTCCTAGTCACCATAAACAATAATAATAAGCATTATTATATTTCAAAGAGAAGACAGGCAGCTGATTTGTCTTATTAAAATGTATTTTTGGACATTACATAATAAGTATAACGTACATCACGAAAATAAGGGCACCTAACTCCCGTGTAATGCTCTGTATACACCCAATATACAGCTTTGAATCACTCGCACTGCACTGTCCAGTATTTCCATACATATTCCACATAGTTTTGTTTCCTTTTAAATGCCTTGGGGTATTTTTCAGAGATATCTAAGTGCCACTGATTAGCTTGAGTTTTTTATTTATGCCAGCCTGAAGTTCATTGCATTAGGTTGTTGTTTTACATCGAGTTCTATGTGCTTTTGTGAACAGATTTCTTCATGTTTCTTGTTGTCGTGGTTATTATTAGTTGATTTCTAACACAACCAAAAAAAAAAGGAAACTTTGGGAAATCGATTAGCTACCTCAATCCCAAAACCTGTTACTTATGAAGAAACAGTATTTCAAGTTGTTTTCAGGTGATGATTCTTTAAAATACAACTTTGACCTTGAAATTTTGAAATGTGCAATTAACATTGTTCATGTGAACCACTCAATCATCTTTTTAAAAATTGTTTGATACTAAAGACTAAAAAAAAAAGAAGACATACTTTTTTGAAATAATAAATATCTTGTTTTTTTAATAAGATTTAAAATAATAAACACGACATATTCTGTTTTAATAGAAACATGCCAATCAAGTTTTTCTATCCAGTAAGTAAACAAAAAAACGGAATCGGTGACTGGATGATCCACTTGTAGCTCGCCGTCATCTTTACCCTCTTGTCAAAGTGATTATTTAGTATTTGGTCATTTCTTCATCATCTAGGAGTTGGTTAAGTTTCAACGATGCGTTTTTTTTCTTATATTTGTCAAGTTTCTTGAGAAAATTTTGGTTTGCAGGCACATCCACTTTCAACCATGACGTAATCTTGTCCTGTTAACGTGACCGGTCCCAAAGGAACCACCAAGAACAGGTATGGCACATATGTTTGGGTGCAGCGCCCATGTATTACGTCACATTCGCTGGACCTAATAATAATCGTAAAGATAAGTTCAGGTTAATGAAGGGTGAGAGGTCACTTTGTAATGACGTGATTACTAAATGACCCTCCTATTGCCATATAGGGAACTAGCTACCCGGATTCCCAGAAATTGGGGCAAAGTCGTATTAGTGGCATTACGTCATTTAAGGGCAGTGGTCTGATAAAGAGCCTTGCTGCCTGGAATGTCTTGACACTGCCGAGTGGAGCATAAACGCAGTTCAGACGGGAAAATGACTCTTAACTTTATGCACCATCACCGTTGTTATCCCATTTCTTACGTGCATGTCTCAAAAACGACTTGTTGAAGTAAATCAGGAAACTTCTGGACAATGGTCACCGGTTCTCCTGATGTTAGTGACACTCCGTAGAGGGGAGCTGTGGTGTTGTAAGTTGTCCTACACAAACGTCCAGGCGAACAACTGAAAAAAGGAGATTTTTTTTAATTGGTCATTGACCATTTGTATGGCGGTAGTTTTGATCAAATCGGTCAAGCCGGACAGGAAGTGATTGCTGTCACTTGGCGTCGTTTTCGTCCGTTACCTTTTTTTGGTGTTTGAAGCAATGGTCGCTCTCGGAATTCTCTGATTGTTGTCGTCTATTGACTCGTCGTTGGCGCGTTGCCACGCTTTGAGGAGTGTGTGCCGGACGTTGTATGGGTCCTCCATAGCTCTGCCTTTTCGTATACTTCCTTTGTACATGCGGACAATGTTATTGATCATCTCCCTGGATATCAGAAGACAGAGTGACCGGAAATGTAGATTGAAATGAGACTTAGTAATATGTCCTGGTAGGGGAAGGAGTGACTCACGTGGGATATTTCAGGCCGTTGGGTCCAACACAGTCAGTTCCTTCGAATGCATCGCCCCACATGAATTGTAGTTTCCCAGATCCCGAATGTTGGCATTGAGATTGTGACTGGAAACTGGCGTCCACTGACCAGACAGAAATTCCGATGGTCATTAAGATTTTCATAATAATCTGCAAGGCATGAAAGTCTCCTGATAACTAAGAAGTGCGATTGCGTGGTAGCATGAATGATGTGTCCGTGGTTGCGGGTTTAATCCTGGCCGTGGAAGGCGGTTCTTTTGTTTAAGAAGCACTCGAGATGCGCCTTATGTCTCGAATGAGGGGTTAAGTGAGTATCTGTAAAAGGGTGCGCACTGTAAAAGAACCCTTTCCTCCCGGAGTGAAGTATACTGTACTTGTAGATGGCGCAAAGTTCCCTGGGGTAGGAGTTCATCCTGCCGGTGTAAGATTGTCCCCAGAAAGGAGTTAGGGTCCCATTAGATGAGCAGGTATTGTGGTATTAGGTCGGCAGCTGACTGCGCAAAAATACGGAGCCAAGAATTCGTCAGTCTGCTTACGGTACCAACAGCAGGGCCAGCGCTAGCGCTATATTTTGCGGGACCTCGTGAAAACATGAAGCGGGGCCCTTCTATCAATAGGTTCATTAATCCGAATGCGCGGGGGTCCTGTGCCGTCGCACTGTTCGTACACCCATCACGCCGGCCCTGCCAACAGGACAGATGGGTACCCGGCTCTCTCATGGGCAAAAAAAAAAGGGGTTAGGAATGATGATTATGACGGTGGGATGTGAATTAGGATAATCGGAAATGACCACATGGTGGTGGCACTTCCTGCCCCACATATTTTAATCGTTCTCCGGGATGTTGTATGATAATAGATTATAATATACTTAGATCCCCCTTCACTTCCGCCTTTTCTCTATTTTGTCCCAAAAACTAGACTTCCCTCTCTGCAAAGGCATGCATCCATTTCGGAATCTTTGTTTTAAGAAAATAAGATGGAATTTGTCTCTTACCTCGTACGGAATTCCAATCATTTTGATAGCACTTTGATAACGATAACAAAATGAATTAAAAAATGAAATTGATAAATTCAAAAGACAATTTGTATCCTTGCATTTATGAAAAGCGTTCGACCTGACTGTTGACGATGCTCTAGTCCTGACTATGGAATGAGCAAATGACTGACTGCGAACTGTAAAGGGAATGCAGGAGACAGGGACTCTTTCTTTCAATTTCTGAGGGGTTATAACGGTGGGTGTCCCGTTACTATTGAGGGGGCAGGTAGTGTAAAAATGCCAAAAAAAAAAAAAGTTAATTTGTTAGTGACGTCATGCAGGTGAACGTGACCTCGAAACATTTTCTTTGGCTGTGTGAGTTGGGGAGGTTATTTCTTTAACTCTCCCTCCTCTCCAAAATTGAGATGGCGAATTATCGTCCCACGTTTCATGCACCTACTTACCTGTAACTTCCTAACTCACCCACTTTCTTACCTCCTCACATACATATCCCCTCTGGCCTCTTCTCTGCCAAGTGTGTTGTGTATGTTTGTACCCCACAGACGGCCTACCTATCTACCCCCTTCTCCTCCCTCCTCTTATCTATGACTCCATTCAACCTGAATGTTGTGCGTATCCAAATGTCGTGGTGGTTACCCTATTACGTGGGCCATTGCAGGTCAGGTTTACCTCTTTTGACTACAGGGCAAAAAACCTGTAATTTTGTTTATCTGGTTACTCTCACGTTTCACTAGGCCTTGGCCATACAGGGTGCTTCTCGTTGATGGGTAGTTTATTTCTAGATGGACCTGTTGCTGTTCCTGCTCATTTTTCATTTTATTGCAGGACACTTTACATACCAAATTTTTTATTGCCGGACCCTTTCTGTTACTACACCTCTGTTAATTACTTGGATCACTTGCAGTGAGACTTCATATCCCTCCCTATATGGGACGTCCTGGATATTTCAACTACTAGTACGGTAATCTCTGGAACTCAAGTGCACAGGATCGTTCTTGACAGACGATTTTGATAAGAGGGCGGCCTAAATTATGCACCTTCCGAAACAGCGTTGTTGGTGATGTCATCTGCCCGCCCATGAGCCCCGAATCCATCTCAAATTAGGTAGAATCATAGCCTAATTAACTCGTGTTTTGTTTTTTTTTTCAAAGCGGAAAAGAAAGAGGGAGGTAAATATTCAAGGATCTCAAACTGAGATTTTCAACTTTCGAATTTTAATATCACAGGTGACAACCCGGAATTGAACCTCTCTATCCATGAACTGTCGATCTGTTCTTTACTAGGAAAATGACACTAATAGAATTTTCACGTGATAATTGGGTTGTGCCACCATATGGACTTGAACTCAGGTCACCGTGTAATCACCATGCAGAAACATAAACTCATCACTTCAGAGGCCCTCATGATAATTATTTTTTTATAAGGATGACGGTCGTCCGACCCTGAGGGAAGGGGGTTAGAGGAGGATGGACCTACACTTGTATTTTTCATTACGTAAAAGAGGGGTTTTCCGTGTAGTGGTGACATGGTATCACACCCTAACACGATGGACATCGGCTTTCCATTTTCAATCTTCAGAATAAAACAAGAGAGTTTCTCCTCATCTTTTGGAAGCGACGGGAGCGGCGAGTTGCGTTGGACACACCAGTTCTCGTCTGATCACTGAAGTTAAGCAACACAAGCCCAGTTAGTACTGACATGGGTGGTCGCTCGGGAAAGCTGGCTACTGCTAATACCCAATAATCGTCGCATTAGTGTAGTGTCTGTGCAGTATATGCATTAGAACTATACAGTGGACGGGTCTCTAATGACCTCGTAGTTGACGGGACCTTAAACTCCAACAAACAAAAAAAAATTGGAAGCGACTGTATTGCGTTGGACACACCAGTTCTCGTCTGATCACTGACGTTAAGCAACGCAACCCCAGCTAGTACTGGTATCGGTGACCACTTGGGAACACTGGGTACTGCTATTGCCCCACAATCGTCGTAGCAGCGTAGTGTCTGTGCAGACTCGGCATTAGAACTACGCAGTAGACGGGGCTCTAATGACCGTTATAGTTGAAGGGCCCTTTGTATTCGGTGAAGAACCAAATCCAATCTCGGAAAATTACCCCTCTCCCCTCCCCCCCGTCGTTGCCTTAATGGTGGCGTGTTGGGCTCATAAGTTCATGGTGACAGGTTCAATCCTGACAGGTTGGTGGCTGCTTTCGAGAGACTAGAAGACAGCATTAAGTACGTCTACCCACTTTCCGTTCTGGATATGAAGTACAGCCTGCTGTGGGGTACCCATCTAGGGTAGCCGGTGTTTACCGTGTGGGGGTTGTTGAGAACGCACCCGTTCTACGGGGTACAGTTATTATGAACTCCATCACCCCCATCCAACGTCGGTAAATTACCTTCTGTAGCTGAAGAGCCGATGTTAAATAACCAAAAATGGCTTGCGTTACTGACTGGTTTTTTTTTTGTATCAAATTTAGGGTTGACCTCGTGATTCTCAAAATTTGAAACCCTCCTCATATCTCGGAATGGGCCTGTTCCGTGCACCCTTTTGCCCGAGTTGCTGTTTACAACGCCTCCTCTCCCCTTGAGGAAAGCCTAGTGACTTAATGTAATGCAAATGATGGCACAAATGCTATCTGATTCCGTGAATTGCTATCTTAGGCGCGGGATGTGATGATGGGACGCCTTTCCACTTCCCGTCCGACGGGGCGGGTCCTTCCTCTTCACTCATCCACTACCGGCCGGCCCTCCGCCAGTCTTTTTAAGTTTTATTTCCTTAAAGTGATAACCGTTAGTTAACGATAACGTCACAGTAGTGTTGTAGGTGTAAACTGTTTCGTTTTTTAATGTTTCATTCTTTCCTTCCTTCTTTTACCTCCTTTCACCCTTTCCCTGTTCTCCTACACCACTTCCTCCATATGGTTGTTCCTACTGATAAGTGAATTTCTCACCTGACCCGACCTTGATAAGAATGGGGAGAGGTGGTCCCAAATGAACAGAGCAACAAAAACAAAATGAATTTAAGGTTCGTGTCATTAGTTCTGGGGTAGCTTCACTGAACTTGTTTTTAGTAAAAAAAAAAAAAATTTTTTTTGGCCCACATTCTGACGTCATAATGCAGCCAGTAGTCCTTTATTAGTGGTTGTTGATTGGTTGGTCATTTATTCGATAGCAGAAGGGTCAAGCAATCCAGTCACACTTCGATCCTACACCCTCTCCTTCTCCATCTTGATAGCCCATTTTTGCATCTGGTTTGGGAGCGGCGAATTGCGTTGGACATACCAGTTCTCGTCTGATCACTGGGGTTAAGCAGCGCAACCCCAGCTAGTACTGACATGGGTGGCCGCTTGGGAAAACTGGGCACCGCTAGTATCCAAAAATCGTCGCATTAGTGTAGCGTCTGTGCAGTTTCTGCATCAGAGCTACACAGTGGACGGGGCTCTAACCACCTTGTAGTTGAAGGGCCCTAAAACACCAACAAACAAACAAAAATGCATCTGGTTTAATTCTTGAGTTGATGATCACAGGTTCGATTCCACTCCTCTCACCTCCTCGTTTGTTTGTTTGGTTATCTAACATCAGAATAAAGCAAACAAAAAAGCAACTCTTAACCCTTCTCGCGCCTATGGTAAGGTCGGGTACCAATCTTGCTCCTTTGAATTGACACAAGGGTGATATTTTGAACGGTGTTTTTTCCCCCACAGAAGGTTGCTGACCAAAGCTGCAACTCCTATGCTTATTTATCGTATGTCTCCTGTTCGTTGAGGAATTCCACCGACGCCAGGAGCGAGCTCCTACACCTGGGAATTTTGCCTCATCTACCCGTTCCATAGTAGAGAGGGTTCGTTTGTTAGTAAATGCTATCGCACACCACACGGGCCCTTTTTTTATTTCTCATCTAGAGGAAGGCGAACTCTGGGGGATTCAGTATCGAACTTAGAACCACTAACGCAGTTACCGAGCGCTCCACCGAGGCCGGATATTGGCTTCGTTGTTGCTGAAGGTAAATAGGGAGATTGAGCGAATCGTCCTCGTAGACGATACACCCGATAAAAGCAAAAGCAACTCCTAACCCTTTTCCCGCCTATGGCAGGGTCGGGTACCCATCTGTCCCTCTGAATGGACACAGGGTGATATATTGGACATAGTTTTTTTTTTTCTGCAGCCGGTTACCGGCCAAAGCTGCACCCCTACGCTTATTTATCGTCGGTCTAGTGTTCGTTGGGAAATGCTACCGACGCCAGGGGGCGAGCTCCTACACCTGGAAATTTTGCCTCATCTACCCGTTGCATAGTAGAGAGGGTTCTTTTACGTGCAAGCGCCACCGTACACCCACACGAGACCTCGGTTTTACTTCTCATCCGAAAGAAGACACACTCGCGGCTTCTCTCTCTCACCCGAAAGAAGCCGACCCACCATGATCCAGTATCGAACCTAGAACTACTGGCGTAGTTGCCGAGTGAGCTAACCACTACGCCACCGCGGCGGGTACACCCGCGGACGATACACCCGATAGCAGACGAAAAACCTACGGCGCATGCGCACCAAATATCGTTTCATTTGGTAGCTATAGTTGGGTACGATAAATTGGCCATTTATCGTCCTGGTTAGTGTATCCGACGATATTTGGTGAGCATGCGCACTTAGGTTTGTCGTCTGCTATTGGATGGATCATCTAGGCCAGTGGTGGCGAACCTGTGACCCGCAGGTTACAAAGTTACCCATCGGGCAATTTTAAGTGACCCGAACGTGAATCATATCTAATTTATCGTATCATAGTGTGTGGGTTGAAGGGGGGGCCAGGAGGGTTAGAACCCGTAGACCCGATCCTGCCACAGGCGGGATAAGGGCATTATGATTGTGTTCTCTATTTGCTACTTTAATAAACTAATTTATTCATTATTAATAATAACTTTTTATTCATAAAATTAAATAGTGATTGCAACTGACCCGCAGACAACTTTTTGGTTTTTTTGTCATGTTATTGTGACCCGTCTTCAAAAAAAGGTTCGCCACCACTGATCTGGGTTCTATATCTGAATACCATAAACCATCTGCTCAAACTGATTTTTTGATGGCGACCACCCCATGCAAAATCGTCTCTTCCTTATCGTTTCGTCCTCTCAGGACGATTCACTCAATCTCCCTATTAACTCACGCCATGGGGAATGCGAGGTACTACATCATCTGTAGAAGCCACTCACCTTGGCTAGGATCCAGTGGCGTCACTAGGGGGTGCGGGCCGGATCGAGTGACACCACTCGCATCATGACAAATAG